>KV429100.1:4928-92481 GCA_001632345.1 Daedalea quercina L-15889
GGAGATGGCAGGGTGATGGCAGCAAGCGAGGGTCCGAAGATGACAAGCAAAGAGAAAGCGACAAGTAGAGGTGACAATGGTGAGCAGGGAGCCAATAGTGACGAGCAGAGAGGTGACGGCAGTGGCCAGGAGGGTAAACAACAGTGAGGATGGGGTGCAGCAACGAGCAGTGCAGAAGCGATGGTAGTGGCAGTGGCAGAGGCAGCGGTGGCGACCGTGGCGACGGCGGCGGGGACAGACGGCGACGAGGACGGAGACGACGGTGGCGAGCAAGAGGGAGGCGCCGACGAGGACGCCACACAGGCAGTGCTGGCGAGGTGCCCGAACCACATCGCCACAGGAACACCGAGGGCCAAGGTCACCTGAAGTGGCAGCCCAAAAGGGGAGTAGGGCGGGTGGCGGGGGCGCGCGCGCCGGGGAGCGGTGGCGGGCAAGATAGGCAGCGCGCGATCTCCTTCCGCATTTGGCGGTAGCCACCAGATGCTATCGGGCGATCGGCCGCGGAGAGGCTCGCGTAGGGGGTGGGAGCGCCCACCGGGGAGAGGGCCGGGACGGTCGGGACCTACCGGGAAGAGGCACGCAGACTTTGCCTAAGTCTGAAGTTTGGGCGAAGGTTTAACGGAGGGTAACACGGGCGCGGTGAATGAAGCCTAGATAGGCCGGGCGCGTGGGATCATTCGACACGCCTATTTGATGGGCTAGTGTGGGAATCGCAGGTGGAACTGGGGCGCTTAATTAGTTCACGGTCACAGGTCACACCCAGTGAACCTATGGTCGAAACGTTACAGTACCAGTCGTGCTGTGCTTCATCGAGTTCCATTGATGTGTAGAAGTGCGACAGAAGCTGCCAGCGTGTGATTGGATACGCGTGGATCATCGGGTACACAGAGATCATCGCCACAACGTGCAGTGGCATCTTACCAGGCACTGGTGCGTCTCCACACAGAGATGGTGTAGGCGTATATAAGAGTGAGGAGGCTTCGTCTTATCCCCCAGCCTCAACTTCCCATTTGAAGCTCACCGACAGCGAGCGCACTGGTTGGTACGTGAATCCGGAGACGTTGTATATGACTATCTTGCTCAATCGTTCAGCAGCATCGCTTGATTTCGTTAGACGTCTTTGCATTAACGGCCACGACTTGTCCACGTCCACCGACTCCTCTCTAACGACCAACACACTCCCTATACACTCTAGCCCAACATGCGTTTCACAGGCCTCTTCTCTATCGCCCTTGCAGCGGTCACCGCTTCCGTCGCCGTAGCGCATCCCGTTTACGACTCAATGCTCACGTACGTCTCCTGCATACTATCACATCACACACGTTCCTGACTCTAGATCATGATGCGTCACAGTGCTCGTGCTGACGACGACCTGTCGTTGTATGCGCGTGAACTCGCAGTCCTCGACCTCCTCGGCCGAGAGTATGCCGACTACGGCCTGTCGCGACGCGATGACATCGACGTCGTGGACCTTCTCCGTCGGGAGTACATTGCTTCAGTGCTCTTCGCTCGCGGTGGTGAGGAGGATAAGAAGCCCCCCAAGAGTGCAATAAAGGGTGGTAGGGAATCGCACGGTGGCGCTAAGCCGGAGCAGAAGGTGGCTTTCAAACCTCGTCCGCAAGTCCACAAATACTCGAGTTCGAAGCCCGCTTCGGAGCGGAGTTGATGGGATCAAGATGGTATAAGCACCGCTCTTGGGCTATCGTTGTAGTGGTGAATGTAACCCGTAATTCACCACTGCAACCCGTGGGTGGGCACCTCCATTATCACAGGATGTAGCCCTACATAGACAAAGCTCGTTCGTATGTGCCGTAATGCATGGATTGTCGACGTCCTCACTTAGCATGACCGTCCCTCTGAGCTGCAATTTCCCGTGTTCGTCTGGTCACCACGGTCTCGGGGTGATACGAAGGGTAATACTGAAAACGACGACTTGATGTACAGCAGTCGGCCGGCTTCTGGCGATGGCAACCGCAATGAGGGTCGCTCGTTGCACCCTCGTACGTCGACGCCGTCGCTGAGGAGGAAGCTTCAGCTCGAGCTCGGGTGTTGAGGCTCAGAGCAGGTCGGCATAGCAAGATAGCTTGAGGCTGGAGAACACCAACGACTCACGCGCTGGGTTGGGGGAAATTCTACTTACTATATGGTTTGTATTGACAGTAGACACGATTGTGTATAAACTGTTCACCCAGCTACTGTTATTTACTAAGTGTAGCATGACAGCCGCTCAGTGTCCCGTTAACGTTGCACCCTCGATCATGCACTATTTTTACTTGTGCTTGCATGATAAACGAAGCAATATCAGTGGGCTAATGGGCATCGAGGACATTAAAAGCGGTGCAAAATGGGACATGCATATGCAGATCATACATTGTCCATTCCACGTCAGTGCCGGAACCCTAAGTCTTCAAGTTCCGGCGTTGGATACCAACAACGCAGTTCAGCGGCCTCCGGGCAAACGCGTCGCGGGACCGAAGCTGGGGACCTCCGTTCAATGGCCGCAATAGCATATATCTGCACACACTCACGGGCTCGTTAGACTTCAGGGAGAAGTCGTACCTCTGGAAGAGCGTGGCGATAACGATATGTAGCTGCATGTTAGCAAGGTTGCGACCGATGCACGCCCTACGTTGCGAAGTTAGCGATGGCGATAATATACAAAATCGGTGCTAGCTGCATCCTTACCTGGGGCCGATGGAGAAAGGGACGAATGCATCTATCATCTGCTTCTTCCTCTCAGGGCTTGCCTCGATCCAACGTTCAGGCCGGAACTCGGCCGCATCCGGGCCCCAGACAGCCTCGTTTCTGTGGACATGGTAGACCGGGACGCTAAGCACCGTGCCCGCCTTGAAGTCATGCCCAAGGATGGACACCCCACCGGCGGGAACCTCACGAGGCAATCCGGCACCGATTGTTGAATGCATGCGGTGTCCCTCGTTGATCACCGCGTCGAGGTAGGGTAGGTCCTTGATGGCCTCGTACAGTGCAACGTCGTCCTCCATAGACGCAAGCGCAGTATCGAGCTCTGATTGTAGCCTGGTCTGCACGCGCTTGTCACGAGCGACGTAGTATGCCGTCCCGCATGCCGTGCTAATACCCGCCGGTCAGAAAGGCGATACGAGCCATATTACGTTGCATACTTAGCAGTCGTGTCAGAACCCGCGACAATCAGCACGAAGGCCTCCGCACTCAGCTCCTCAGGGCTCAGCGGCTTCCCGTCGTCGTCCCGCGCCTCAAGCAGCTTCTGCAGCATGTCCGGCCTCGGGTCCGGGTTCGCAATGCGGCGCGCCACAGCCATGATCGCCAGCGCCGCGAGTTTCCTTCCTGCAGACGCGTAAAAACCGAAACGAAGCCGTTGCGCGATCGATCGCCAAGGTGGGGAGAGCCACCCGAGGGATGCGTTGCCTTCGGCACGCGTGCTGAGGAACTTGATGTATGCTATCTCTTCTTCCTCGATTGAGAGCTTGTCCCACACCACGCTGGTCTTCTCGATCGCCTTCAAGCCTTCATCGGGATTCTTTGCCACTCTAGCCACGTCCCTTCCGGATTTGAGCATGCCGAAGGGAAAGCCAAACACGAGGTCGCCTGGTACCGAATGGCCGGAAGGTGAGCATCACACCTGGGTACCGTCAAGCTTCACATACCAATGGTGTCGAAGGACCAGAAATTGAACCCTTATAGCATAGTAGGATTAGCAAGAGATCGTCGGATTGGGGCACTACGTACAATCCATGCAATTGAAATAGGCGCGACCACCTTCCACCTCCCATGCGCTAGAACCGAGCTGCCCTTTGAAGGGTCCTCCGTTCTGGGCCTCACATGGACGGGAAGCAAGGTAGTCCCACTGGCGAAGGAGCTCGGTAACGTGAACTCGAGAGATGGGTTCGATGGCTCGGATGCTCTGCGGTGCGAACATATGTGCCTCTATGCGCCGCTTGCGTGCATGTTCGGCGCGTGACCGAGTGCTAACGATGTTCGACACGGAGAAAGCGTTGAAGATATCATAGAAGGAGCTCTTCGTGAATCCAGTGGAGTGACCGTAGATCACAGGGAGGGCCCTCGGGTCAGAAACGGAGATGTGAGTCGGGGATAGGCGAACAAAGACGCCTGCCGGTGGAACAGCACGTCAGTTTGCGGGTTCGCTGAGGGAGTCATTCGAGAACCCGTACCGTACTTCTTGTGAAGTTCATCGACCGTGCTGGACCAACGGTTGCTGTTGACTGTCCAGTACATCCAGAAATCCGTGAATTTGGCGAGGAACGGCCCAGGATACGAACGTAATCCAGCCGAGTCCTTTAAGTAAACGATAAGCTTTGTCAGGAGAAATGCTACTGGGATAAGTGCCAGCAGAAGCAGAGGAGTGTCCGCGACACGAGAGATCAGGTGGTGGACAACCGTCATGGTGGATTGCAGTAGAATCGGGTGGATGCAAGTAGAGGTGATTGTGTCGAAGCTGCGTACATCCGCAGGCTTTATTTAAGCCATGACACCCACTCAGCACTTGGTTGCTGTAATCATACCGTGGAAAGGAATCTTCCTGGCTGTCGGCATATGGAGTAGCATTTTCGCCGGCGCAGAACCATAGATCCCACACAGAATCCGCATTGTGGATAGCGGTGCGTGATGGCCGGGTTGAGCGTGGTCACGGGGAATGGGTGTCTGAATGGAGTAAGTAAACCGTTTAGCGTCCGAATACTCACTTGGCTGAGGAAAGGTATGCTCGTGCTGCTCTCTGCACCCCCAGGTCCCTCCTCAACGTCAACTTGAACGAGGGACCACGAGCGGGCTGAATGTAGATTGAGTTGACAGGCATGTGGTCTACCGTGTAGAAGGGCTAGCAGCCTGCAGTACCGCGGGCCGCTGGGCCTCTACACCTCTGACCTCAGGCTGTAACACGCCGCAGCCACTCAGCGGCTCTCAGGCGCATATCAGCGATAGAGCTGTGGGGATGCCGAGGTTGAGTTAGAGATCAACCGGATCGACGGAAGCGGAGAAATGTTGGCGACATTGGTTTGCCGGCATACTGTACTTATGTCCAGGACAGGCCTGGATTCAGACCCGCAGACCTCTAGTCATTTGGGAGCGTCAGCGGGTTCCGCTGCCGATAACAATATACGTCAGCAAAGTGTACAGTCCGATTTACGGATCTCTTCTCTACAAGAAGTGTAAGAGCAAGCCTGTCGTGCTGTTGGTAGTCCTGGATGAGTACTGCCTAGAAGAACCCAAGCGACTGGCGAGAGCGTCGCGCCTTCACAGGCTGTTCAAGCATCCGAATTCGGGAGTGCCACTGTGAAGCGCTCTCCGCCACAGATCGTTGATGAGATCTAGATTCATACACTCAGGCTCAGGCTGCCCCACGGAGATTGCCATCCCATCTGCCTCGTCTCAAGTCTCAGGTAACCCTCGCAGTGCAAGGTGAATAGTATTGGCTTGCCAGTGCGCTAGCGTACATCGATTTTGGCATTACTAAGTATATTCCTGCCTATCGCATTGAAGGGTTTACGGCAATATATCCACCATCGACGAGGATCTCTTCCCCCGTCGTGTAACATCCAGCAGGAGACGCGAGATACATCACAGTTCCCGCCATTTCTTGAACCCTGATGCCTCATGTTAGCATATGATCCTCGACAAGCCACATAAGAGTGCAACGTACGTTCCTGCCCTGCGCATCGGTACAGGTATTACGCCGTCGGCATACTTCTCCACCATGTCCGGGGTCACGACTGGGTCCGTCATCTCGGACGGGAAGACGCCGGGTGCAACACTGCAGACACGGACAGGGATCCCCTTCAACGCGAGCTCAGTGGCGAGCATCTTCGTCAAGTGAGTCACGGCGCCTTTTGACGAGTTGTATGCAAACTTTGGAGTAGGCTCAGCATACTCGTGACTCAAACAAGCAGGATCGAACCCGGATTATACTTGCCTTCTTCTGTGCTAGCTTCGTGTTTCCGCTGATGCTTCCCATGTTGATCACGGACGAGGTGTACCCCGGAACATCCTCGCTGCCTTTGGCCAGCAAGCCCAGAAACGCGGTCGTGACGAAATAAACCGAGAATGCGTTCACGGTGAAGACGTTGGCCCAGTCGTAGAAGGAGGCATTATCGAACAAGGCACGTCCAAGGGTTTCGGGATCCCTATGTTCCGGTGCATCCATATCATTGAAGAATTTTGCGAAAGGGCCAGCTATTCCTGCACTGAATCGGTGTACATCAGAAAGGCGAAGATTGCGCCTGCGCCCTCATACTTACTTGTTGACTAGGATATGCAGCTTTCTCTCCTTCGTGCTGACCACCTCATGGGCCGCCAAGATACTCGCCTTGTCAGTGACATCCATGACTAGTCTATCAATCTGTTTCATACAAACACATCATTACTGCTGCTGATCCACTCACGGTATCACCGATCCTTCACCCTTGTTCTCTTGCGCAAACTTCGAGGCCGATTGTTCCAGTACATCCTTGCGGCGACCAGTGATGTAAACACGTGCACCGTTTACCGCGAGGCCTTCAGCAATCATCCACCCGAGACCCGTTCCGCCACCAGTGACAAGGGCGACACGACCCTTGACGCTGAAGAGATTATCCAGGCGGAGTGGGTGTGACATCCTAGGAGAAGCTGAGTGCGAGAGCAAGGTACTGCAGTACAATTAATGTGTGAGCGCAGCTCACTGGCACGGATAAAGCGCAGCGCCATGAATTTATAATCATAACGCCGGGAAGCTGCAGTTTGTAAACTTCTTTATCAGACTTGGAGCCCGTGGGGCATGAGGAGATAAGAGGTCCGCTCTAGCTTGGTCTACATGCTCCTCGGATATATCCGTTTCGCTCACGTCTCGCGATCGGAGGATCCACGTCTGTGACTGCAGGCGCCAACAGTCGCGGGGGTATGCATATATTTCTCACCAAGGCGGCCAATTCACGCATTCTGTGCTCATGAGAATAGATGCGGCCGTAAACATACCCCAATTTATGTGGATCAGTCTGACTGCAAATTCAAACTACTATCACGACAACAGTTTGTTATCGGCACAATGCCAGGGCCTGGCACATGATGTCAAGGAGCGACGTTTGAAAAATTGGATCAAAACCCAGAACGGCAAAGACATTATCTGGCACTCGCAGTGTAAAAAAAATACAAGAACGTACTCGAACAATGGCGACAGGTCAGCCTCATCCTCTGTGAGGAATTCGCCTTGTCGGCGCGGCAAGCGGCGCCGGTTAGCGAGGCGTCGGCGAAGGCGGAAACACACGGATGAAGTCGTATACGGACAGAGAAGTGAGTAGGAAACGGTATCGTATAGCGAACGTACGTCACTTAAACCTGCGCGTCGAGTGTGCCACTCGGATGGTAAAGTACAGTGTGTAAGCGTAATGAGCCATAGAACAAACAATGGCGAAGTGGGAGGTAGTGGCACCTCCGGTGCCACTCCGAGTACATCGAGAGTGAATTGAGAATAGATATATATGATGTGAGCAAGCTACGAAGAAACGGCACGAGATCAGAATAGAAGAAGGTCCGGAATCGAAGGAAAATAGCTGCAGATATTCGTATGAGCGCTGGGCGCTCGAGCGATGTATGCCGGCGCTAACCCCTCCGTTACATCTTCACTTCATAACAGGTAAGCGGAGAAGTCGAAAGCAGCCGTAGCTTGGGCAGCTGCCTGAGCGGCCTGCTGGAGAGTGCTCCAGGATGGGTCGTCGACGACACCAACTTCGTAGTCATACGAATCCTTGGAGTCGCCGGTTAGTAATCGGTCAGCGTTTAGACTTACAAGACGTACGTGAGGATCAGCATTCGGAAGGACCTCCCAATACAGCCAAGGAAGCCCAGCATTGTCGATCTGCTCGGCCCAGTTGAGGATATTAGCATTGCGTGTGTCGGTTGATAGCGCATCTCCGGTAGGGCAATCGTTGTTTGAGGTGTCGAAGTAGCATGCCCCCCTGTGTAGCAATATACAGTCAGAATCAAACAGTCTCCACGGGAATACGGATTGCTCTACCATTCTTCCACGATCAGCTTCTTTCCCGCAGACTGCGCTTGTTCTACGTATGGCTGTATGGCGGACGTAGAGAGATCCCCAGTTCCATAAGCGTGGATCGAAATCACGTCCAGCGCATCGCAAGTCAGCCAATCAGACTGGACAGACTCGGCGAGCCACGACTCTCCGCCGGTCAACACAAGAATCTTCGGGAAATTAATCAGCACAAGAGTCATGACAAGAATGAGTGGAACAATTCAAAGTACCCCGCTATTATTACCGAGCTGGCCTTTGATGGTCCCCGCTCTGTCGCACTGCCTACAAAATGAATATGCTCGTTAACCTCTATCACATGGGGCACTTAGTAAATATTCGTACCACTCCTGATTATCCTCAATAAAGGTTTGGCCCTGCGGAGAGCATCAGTGTGGCAGTGACTAGAATTTGAGATGATATACACTTACATCCCCAATCATAGCTTCGTTTTCAGCCTCAAAGCCGAAGATATAGTCACTCAGCTCCGTCCAAGGTTTGCCGAGCGATGTGTGTACGTGGTTCAAGATATGCACGAGGCGAGCATCAAAGTAGGTCTGTGCATTACTGTCCGTGTAGAAGTCGCCGATGCCGTACCAGCTGCCGTACGCGTCGTTACTCGCCAAAGCGTTGTAGCTGTGCATGGTAATGAGCAGCTGCGAACGACGTAGAAGTCAGTCAATATATGCGTGCAAAGAGTAGCCAGTCGCTCGGACCTTAACACCATACGAGTTGGCCGCTACCATGAAATCATCCAGACGTTCAAGGACCGTGTCATCGTAGCAAGAGTCATCTCCATTGCATGGATAGCTCGGTTCAAGATCGTTGAACGGGTTAATATCAGTGCCCTTATGTAGACTAGTCAGTTATTGCGGTGCAGTGAAGTAGTGGAACAGATACCTTCTGGCTCTCAGATTGACCGCCAATCCAAACACGCAATACCTTCATGCCGGCACTCTGTAGTCCCCTGATTGATAATTTCTGTGGTTGTTCATAATCGCGACGATGGATAGAGGTGGGCTCACTCGAGCAAGGTAGTCCTGTCATCGTCGTACAGGCCTGCCGCATAGTACAAATTGGATCCCGCGAAGGAGTTGGCTGCGTGAACAACTTGGAAGCACAAGGCCAAGAGCACGGCAAATGCGGAGAATGCAGGCTTGAATTCGAAGGCAGCCATTGCACTCTAAGCTGGTGTGTTGTATGTAACTCCGGCTTCATTCATTTCTTAAATACCACGACGAAAGAGCCTCGACTGTCAGGATGTTGTAAGTGGTACCAGAGCATCCTGTCACTGGCAATGTCACCTGTTCAATACCGTGTGAGTAAGTCCCACAAGATGCTGCCAGAGTCGAAGGGCCTTCTGATGTGATCGCGCTGCCACGACGGTGTCATCAGCACAGGCCAATGGCCCATCAGCCCCGAGTGTTGTTCCAGGTTGGTTTGCACAAGCCTGACTTCGATGCACCGCTAGACAGCGCCGGCGAGAGCTATGTGGCGTCGCTCTAGAGACTGTCAGCGTTGCGGTGCTAGTGATAGTGACAGAAAAGCCTAGCTAAGGACACCTTCCGAGTACAAAATTCGGCCCGGATCGAACTCAGATTCGTCTTCCTACCAATGCATAAGTACTATCGCCACCGGTGGATTCGGCATGCCCTAGAAGTCAGAGACTTTCCTTACGAGGCCAATAAGTGCGTATAGTAGGCTCGGTTTTTCGAACCTTACAAGGAAGTGCCAGGTTCTAGGGCCTGCCCAGTCCACCGGCGACGACAGTATAGAAGACTCCCAACCATGCTGGCTCATGATGTGTGACATAGCCTCCGAGTTCCACATGGTGAAAACGTGAATGGGGCCCTGGCACGAAGACGATCCAACAGCTTGCACGGCAGACGACGGATGATGGCACCATGTGTTCCTGACTGATGGTCCGATGGTCCCAACCTGTATCGATTTGCCAGACATGACTTCGGCCGCTTCTTCGAGTCTACATATCCGGAGATTTTATCCCTTGCAATCATAAATATTTAGAAATCGTTAATTCCAACTAGAAGTCGCTGGTCAACTTGGACACCTGCTGCCAGTGCTGAAAAGCGACTACTGACCGTATATTAATGAACCCCCGCTCGGGTGATCGTATGCGAGTCAGCGCAGTAGATAAGACCGCCGCTGTGTGAACGCGCACTAAGAGGCTAAGAGGTGCCTTTGTTGGCGGTATGGTATGAACGACTAGTCTCCAAATATTGCTACCAACAAGAGATGCTCTACGAACGACGTACAACCTCATGATCCGTCTCACCTACTATATCGGGTCAGGATTTCGGCGACTCCGCTTTGGTCATTCAGGGCGTCTAGTACTGTATGTACTGGTCGTCACGAATTGCAATACCATTACACGACTTACCATCACAGCTTGAGTTATGCAGCGAGTGTCCTAAGCCTATCTCGATGGATCACCATGCACGTCGGAATATTCGCCTGTACTGATCCCGTGTCCTCATTAACGACTGGTCGAAGGCAAGGTCGCTGAGTTACAGTTTACGAATGACATTCGGCCCGCGCGCAGCGACTATGTACATGGATTGGATTATGAGGCGAGACAAGTATGTACTGTCTACATAGGGCCTCGCCCTCAGTGAAAATAAAGGAATAAAAAAGGAGTGACATTCGAACGATTTGAATAAATACGCCAAGTAAGCAAGACATCGGCGAAAAATTGAGACATCAATAAATATACCGAGAGAGCGCACTCGACAACATGATAACAGACCAGCCTCATCTTCACAAAAGGTACTCCGAGAAGTCGAAAGCAGCAGTGACCTGCGCAGCTGCTTGAGCAGCCTGCTGAAGAGTGCTCCAAGACGGGTCATCGACGACACCGATCTCGTAATCAACCGAGTCCTGCAGCCACCCGTCAATGCCCTATCTGCTTCATAAGAAAGAGACGTAACGTACATGAGGATCCTTATTGGGTAGGACTTCCCAGTACAGCCAGGGGAGTCCGGCATTATCGATCTGCTCGGCCCAGTTGAGGATATTGCCGTTGCGCGTGTCGGTTGGCAGAGCGTCTCCACTAGGGCAGTCATTGTTAGAGGTGTCGAAGTAGCACGCACCCCTGTAGTGTAAATAAATCAGAACTTCACGCTTAAAGTTTCCAGAGGACAAGTCATGTTTTACCATTCCTCGACGATCAATTTCTTGCCAGCAGATTGCACCTGTTGGACGTATGGCTTCAAAGCAGATGTGGAAAGATCGCCGGTACCGTAGGCGTGGATCGAGATAACATCCAGAGCATCGCAGGACAGCCAATCAGACTGCACAGACTCAGCAGCCCACGATTCTCCACCAGTCAAGACAAGAATCTGAAAATACAAACCAATACATCGCCGAATATGAGAACAAGCGAGAGGATGCTACTCACCCCGCTGTTGTTGCCAAGTTGGCCCTTGATAGTGCCTGCGCGGTCACACTGCCTAGTAGACCAACGTGTTGTATCACCCCATCGATGTCAAGAATGGTTGTTCGTCCTACCATTGCTGATGATCCTCAACGAACGACTGGCCCTGTGAAGAAGTCAGATTGTCCTCAACAAAATTGAGGTCAATCGACACCGACATCGCCGATCATAGCTTCGTTCTCAGCCTCGAAACCGAAGATATAGTCACTAAGCTGCTTCCAAGGCTTTCCGAGCGATGTGTGATTATGGTTCAAGATGTGCTCGAGGCGAGCGTCGAATTCACTCTGCGCGGTACTATCCGTGTAAAAGTCACCGATACCATACCACTTGCCGTAAGCATCGTTGCTAGCCAAGGCGTTGTAGCTGTGCATAGTGATCAACAACTGATGAGATAGTAATAGTCAGTATCCCTATACAAGTCTGTATATTGACGACTCTGACCTTGACGCCGTACGAATTCGCCGCCACCATGAAGTCATCCAGAAGTTTGAGGATCGTATCGTCGTAACAGGAGTCATCTCCATCGCAAGGACTATCAGGCTCGAGATCACTAAACGTGGTGATGGTAGTGCCCTAGTGAATCAATTTTGAGCTGTCGCAAGAATCATGGCGCGGTGGATCTCATTTACCTTCTGGTTCTCAGACTGGCCGCCAATCCAGACGCGCAGCACTTTCATGTCAGCGCTCTGCAGACCCCTAAATAAGCAGCGAAGTCCCCAATGAGCTGCAAAATAGACCAGAATGAAAGCTTGCGAGGGACTTACGAAAGCAAGGTCGTCCTATCGGCATCGCTTAGGCCTGCCGCATAGTACAAGTTGGATCCCGCAAACGAGTTCGCTCCATGAACATGGACGACTTGAAGGAACAAGGTCAGGAGAAAGGCGAAGGCAGAAAGCGAGACCTTGAAGTGAGCGGCGGCCATTACGACTTAGGCGTGTTGGAACCGTTTGATGGGGTTTACCGATTCATCCAGCCCATAAATAATACCGCAGGAACTGCGCTTCCACAACATTGAAGGTGCTGTAAGTGGTGTCAAAACATCCTACCACCCGTGCAACGCCGCGTGCGCTGATACAACAATATACAGTTAGACCGAAGTCGTCGAGGACTTTTAATGATCGTGCCGCCCACGACGGTGTCATCAAATCATAGCATCCGCTCCGAATCCGCTCCGAAAGCGTTGTTCTAGCTTTATGCAGGAAAAGCCTGCGGTGATGCGCTGCGTGCGCGATCAACGAGTGTCAGTGCGGCGATCCCAGACTGCATGGTCTGCATGGTGCGAGGTTCGGTCCGGCCATCTGCAGCCGGAGTCCGGCTGCAGATTCAGCATACATTTGAGGTCGAATCTGTTTCCGGCTGAAGACCGTTCCGACCATGCTGACTCGTGCCACAGAACATAACCCATGCACATGGTGACCATGGAGACTTGCACGCCTGTAATCCTCTTGTGACTGGAAACATAGTAGATCTATGTACGGTTTGAAGATGACAGCTCCACGTGCTCTTGACTGATCATGATGGTACGACTTCAAAGCCTTAGTAGCCACTGACCCGGCTTCTTCTCCAACTATGCCTGTCTGGGGTTTCTGTTTCCTACAATTGTCTCTCAGCTCTCGGCTCAAAATTCATGGATACAGTGAACACTTTCGCCTACTCGGTCACATGCGGAATGAAGTCTTCCGGGCATATACGGTTTGTTCGCATCGACGGCTCACACCATCACAGTGGACAAGGCCGCTATGAGACCACCCACTGATATATCTGCTATAACGAACGACACACCTCGTTTAACGCTAGGCTGAGGAAGTCATCCTGCGAGCACTGCTTCAATCATCGTTTCAATGTCAGAGTAGTCCCTCACTGAGTACACCACGAGGCCTAGGCCTAAGTTTCCACTGTCTATTCGATACAAGCTTCAGGCCGTAACGTCTGAGGTCCAAATAACATTCACCTCGTGCACACCGTAACGTATGAAGGATGTAATGCAGCAATACAAGTGCTCAGAGCCCCTCGAAGAACATCAAGTCCTGCGCTGACAGCCCGCCAGTCTTAGCCGTGTCCTGTTTTAAGGCGTGGTTAGCAACCGGCACCTGGCTGACAGTCGGAGGTGTTCCCATCCTCTGCAAAAAGTCTAGAGATGTAGGCTGTGATGACTGTGATGAGTGAGACTGAAATAATGACGGCGCAGGCAAAATCGGAGCGATCCCGTTACTCGCTCCTACGGTCGGAGTCGGTCTCGAAGTGTCAGAAGGCACCGAGGACGAATGTGCTATGGTGACGCCTCCGGCCTTTGGTCGCTCTGGCGAACCATCATCGCCCAACAAATCCGCGGAAGCTTTATTCGACGGTGCCCATTCTGGCCCAGGTATAGCTTGTGGCAGAGGAGAGGGAGGGGCCGGCCATCGGCCTGGGCGCGATGCTGCCTTCTCCATTAGGTTCAGAGTGTGCCGGTGGGAGGCGGCCTTGCTTGCTCGTAGTGAAGAGGCCTCGGCTACGCCCCGCGATACTGTCGCGGATCGATTAGAAGAAGAAGAGGACGGTATGCGTTGCACCTTTGAGATCAGCGGAGGGGGGGAAGGGGTGCGAAGAGAAGAAGTGTATGAGTCCAGAAAGTCGAAGCCCAGATCTTTCTTGGGGTTAAGTGAGACCCCTTCTGACGCAGTGCTGTCGTTCACCACTTGTTTGAAGGAGCCTGTCGACCGTGACTGCAGGTGCTGCGACTGTAGGGGCTGGGACGTTGCAGGGGACCGGAAAGCTGAAAAGTAATCATCGCTGAAAGGCCTGGAAGACTGCGGTTGACTAGTGGCCGGCGACTCCTGGAAGTCGGAGAAGTTATCACTGTCATCGAGTAACGACAATTTTGCAGGAGGCGAAGAGGTCCCCGAAACTGATCTATGCGATGTCGACCCTATTCGAAGGTGTGCCAATGCGGGCGCTTTACCACCGGAACGACCTATCGAAGATGGCGGTGTCTTTCTAGGCGTTGACGATCGCGACGAAGCGGAAATAGACCTGACAAGGGGCTTTGACGACGTGGGCACTGTGGCAGACGACAGGAAGTCAGAGAACTCCTCGTCATCATTATCGACTGGTGAAGCTAATGCTAGTGCAGATGGCTTAGGTGGCCCAGATGGTATAGCAAGCACGGACGGAGGGGGAGTCGCCGCCGACTGTTTAGGGGCAACAGACGGGGGAAGCAATGGTGATGGTTCAGACGGCTGCCTCGATGGCGCAGGCGGTGGCGCCAGCAAGGGGGGAAGAGTGCCGACAGGTCTCGAGCCAGAGCGACCTGACAGAGGTGGTATCAGAGGCGCCAAATTATACGTCCGAGAAGCCGGTCTCGACATCGCACCTGTGTCTGCCTGTGCTCGAAACGCATCTGGGTACAATTGGGCCAGGGGCAAGCCTGATGTAGGAGTATCAGGTGGGTTTAGCATGTCGTTTGGAAATGATACAGGAGCAGGCGCCCGTGGAGGGGGAAACAGTGGCGGAGGAGCCCTTGAAGATGAAGCACCTTGCACGGCCTCCTGCGTGACAGGTGGCGTTTGAGAGCGTGCCGATTCACCCAGAGCACCTCGTACGGTAGAAAGGGGGGTGTGAGAGCGAGACGAGGGAGGGGAGGGTAGAAAGAAAGGTTGTGCAGGGACCGCTTTCCTCTCTACCGACAATGGTGAGGGGCTAGCAGGCTGCGTGTCTTGTCTCGGTACGCCTACAGGAGGTGTGGCAGGTCTCGATGGCTCTAGGACAGGGATAGCGGTCATAGGCTGTAAGGGCGACGTGTAGCTGCTGCTGGGAGGTGCCGCCGGAGGACCCGGAGCGGTCGTGAAAGACGTAGAGTCGAGTAGGCCAAATTGTGAGTCTAGGCTATCCATTGCTGTGGACTTGCTCGCCTCAGCGCGGGCGCCCATGTTCACTGACGGAGGTGGCGGTAGTGGTGGCGGTAGCGGTGAAGGCAAGACTGACGACTGGGGCTTGGAGTTAAAGACACTCTCGAATGCCCTCATACGAGTATCTTCATCGTCATCGCCGTCGTTCGCACTGGGGATTTCAGCGAGGAAGTCGAAATCGTCGGATGATAAGGCAAGCGAATTCCTCGGATTACCGGAGCCCATTGCACTGCGTCGGCGGGAAAATTTATTCAGGAATCGCGAGACAGCAGAGGGCGCTTGTGCGCCACTACTAGGATCAACTTGCGGTTCAGGTGCGTCCGCGTACGATGCTGGTCGTGTAGGCGCCGAAGAGACGGAGGTCGCAGAGGCGCTGGCAGAGAGTGCAGGAGATGAGGAAGACTGCCGTGGAGAAGGCGTGATTTTATCAGCATTGCCACTTCCGAGAGATCGTACACTGTCTTGACTGGGCCGCCGTGAATGTCCGGCGATCTCATTCGAGACCAGGCTCCTCGAGTCGACTTCGTCCTTCACGTCAGACTGAGATGATGATCGCGTGTGAGTGGTACCAGAGTCACGGCGCCCCCAGAAGGAGAACAAACGCCCTGCGAGTTTCTTCTCCTTGCCTGTGCTACTAGCAGCGTCAGCAGCGGTGTCTTTGTCGAGAATTCTCCACCCGGCGGGCATGTCATCCCCGATAACTTCTTTACGTTCCTTGACAGCGACCTCCCACGCGGTCGAGCCTTTCGCAGCAAGGTAATGAGCCATCGGGCTCCGTTTTGACATAGCCATGTTCTTGGTCTGACGCACAGACATCGCCATGCGCTTGGCCATAGCCGTCTTCCCAAATTTCACGGGGGGCTGTAGAGACAAGGGAGGAAGAACAGTATTGACGAGTGCTTCGCTGCATTTTGTCGACGTCACACCGAGATACAATAACTCAACACGCAATAATAACAGTCGACCATAATCTGTACTTACAGACCTTCAACTCCTTCCAAGCCTCTGCGCCAATTGTTTCTCCAGTCATCCTTGTCCGTAGTATCTGCAGACTTGGGCTCTGGCCAAGCATCCTCACAGAACTGCTCTGTGTCTCTGAGCAACGCTGCAATGACGGCAGGAGGCTAGATATTGTTAGCAGAAGCCAGACCAGGTGACGAGTTCCTACTCACAACTTTACGATCCTGTTGCGCTTTACGCTGTCGTGCAGCCTCCCATTCATCTACCGGTTCCGCCTCCGCTTCCTTCGTCTCCGCCCAAGCCGCACCCCATGCATCCACATTGACGTCGCTCGCTTCGAGTGCGACTGCTGTATCCTCGTCAGGAACAAGAGCGGACTCGAATGTCCCAAAAGCATCTTGATCCGCAGGGAGTGAAAGAGCCTCGGCATCCGCAAGTGGTACTGTAACATCCAACACCTCTCGCGCTGCAGGTGGCGACGGCTCATGTGTTTGATATACATCCAGAGCAGTTGTAGCGGGCAAAGCCGGTGAAACAGGAACCGAAGGAACTTCTTCGACATCCTGTGCTTCAGCAGCGTGTACATCGTCGTCCACAGCAATACTTGCAGGATTCCGGATTTGAATGTCGTCGTAGGTGCTACTGTCCCAGGCAAGGTCAGTGTCGGCCTGACCCCAGGAGAACCCTGCATTGTCAGAAGGCTCGTTCCAGGCGATCCCTGCACCAGTGGACCAAGAAGGGGCGGCAAGATCGGCCTCTTCATGTGCATCTGGCAGCTTGGGAGACAGCCAGCTGGTGTTTGAGCTTGTAGATGGTTTCAGGTCAGAGAGCGGTGGATCAGCCCGGTCATTCCAAGCGTTGGCATACAAGTCGTCCATGCCTAGTAGCGTATAGGACTAGCGGGGCATAAGTAGACACGACGAAGACGTGAACCTCAGACTCTGAGTATGTAGGGCGAGAGACTCAGAGAGTACTTAGTAGAGCGGACTCGGCGGAGGGTCGACAATGTCGATTACGCCGTGACCTTGGCGGCCTGGCGAAGTGCCACCCGGGTCCGAGCCGATCGGCTTTGGGTGCTGATCTAGTTCGGTTCGTCAGCTCGCAGTGCGGCTGCTGCAACAGCGGCTGCTTTCTGCTTGCCCAGTATTTCAAGTTCGTTCCTTCATTCACCTCTGTGCTTTTGAGTCGCCTTGCCTGCCATACCGTTTCCTGGCCTCTGGAGAGTCGAATCGAGGACAACCAAGTTTGTGAACTGGCCACTGGCAAGACCAGCTACAGCGTACGCTGCGGGAGATCCTTCGCCGGTCAACGTTGTCTTTCGTTGCTGCTGGTTTCACGTTCGCGACTCCTCTTATCACCATGGATCCATCCTCCTCAAACATAATGGAATGGGATGAGAGCGCGGTTCATGCATGGTTTGTGAAGCTCGGTTTTCCCCAATATGAGAACCACATTAGAGGTTAGTGGCCTGGCATTGCCCGATAGCAGTATCGCTCACTGCGGCTTGACAGAGCATAGGATCTCTGGTGAGGTCCTGTGTCTCCTTGATGCAGAAGGCCTGAAAGAAGTTGGAATTGCCACAATTGGTCAACGACTGGCAATCCTGAAAGGCGTTTACAACATTAAGCTCGCTCAGGGCATTCGTATAGAATCGGATCACTATGTACCACCCTGTACGGCTACAATCCTCTTCTTGTGATGTTCAGAACTGACTTGTCCAAAATACAATAGCGGAAGTTGAGGAGCGAAAAGAGCAACAAGGTGTGGACAAGCTGTACGACTTGCTCCGAGAACAGGGTCGGTTATGGCTACTTTCTTCCGTTCAGCACTGACCGTGTACTCCAGGCGAGCGGCTACGAACACTTGAGGACGAGAATCGTAAGCTGAGCGACAGTCTACATTCATGTCTAGAGGACATGAGCAGCGTCAGAAACAGTATGATGTCGCAACGGTCACAGGTGAGTACTACCTACGAACGACATTGCGTCGTACCTGCTGACGGCGTAAACAGATGGAGGCAGACAGTCCGGTACGATCACATTCGTTCAAGTGGGCGTCGTTCGACAAACCCATGCGTTCGCCCACGAAGGCCGTTACCGCTGCTGAATTTGTCGACTCACCCCAGCCATCGCCACAGCGGCTTGAACACGACATCAACTCGCGCAATGGAGGCTCAGATAAGTCCCGGGGAGATGCATCCAATATCCTGCACATCGCTTCACACACGACAGCTGGCCCCAGTGGATCGGCACTGCCGAAGGGTTTACGGCAGGAGCCCACTCGGCGGGACAGTTCAGACAATTTGAAGGCCCTCAGACAAGAACCGTCGAGGCAGGACAGCTCCGACAATCTGAAGAGTTTCAAGGTTAGCTTAGATGACCCGGCGTGGAAGGTGCTCCCAGCTGCGCTCAAGAAGTACAAGATCAACAACGATGACTGGCAGAATTACGCCATGTTCATTTGTTACGGCGCGGCCGGTAAGTTGGCCTCTGTCAACACTACTTCTGTCGCTTGCTCATCGGCTTGTAGGCAACCGCATCGAGAGGTGTTTAAGCTATGACGAGAAGCCCCTTCTGCTATTTCAGAAACTGAAGGAAGCGAAGAAGAATCCTGTCTTTATGCTCAAGCACATCAAGGACATCCGCTCGCCAATTGCAGTCGCACAGCAAAAGCAGGCCGCGCGCAAAGCGACCGGAGACTCGTCCAAATCACCGCCACCATCATCCGAGCAGAACCAGCCATCGGTACAGGGCCAAGATGCGAACGGACGTCCGCTCCGGCTCCAAGTCAGTAGTCGCCCTGCTGCCCCAGGACTTCTGTCTGCGGTGCCCAACGGGCAGTCAGGCTGGCCCGAGCTTATGTCGCCTGCAGTGGAGAACAAGGAGGGTGCACACGAGCTAGGCGGCTCGGCTGAGAACGGGAGTGGATCGAATGTCGGAAGCAGTTCGGAGCATACGGCGCCTCCTGCAGTACTCAGGGAGATCCCTCCGTCGACCGGAGTCTCGTACGCCGTGGCCATCTACCCGTACATGGCTGAGCAAGAGGACGAATTCGACGTTGTGGTGTGAGTAACTCTCGTACTGATTGACGTGCGCATCGGTTGATCGTCTCGTCGGCATTGTTGACAGTGGGGATACATTCATCATCCTGTCAAGAGCGAGAGGGTGGTGGGTCGTCCAGCGAGACCCAGAAGGCTCAGGGCAGGTCGAGCCAGATACGAGCAAGCAAGGATGGGTACCCGCTGGCTGTCTCCTCGAGACCAGTGTCCCCGTTGCAACCGCTATTGCCGAAGCGACTGCAAGAGGTGGCTCACAACATTCGCCTCCGCAGTCACCAGGAGATCGTACTCCTATACTGCCGCTCAGCATCCTGTCGACAAGCTTCCCGGGTATCGCACTGATGGACTACAGGAAGAAGGGAGAGGAGGAGCTGAACCTCGCAAAGGACGACTACTTGCGCGTCTTCAAGCGGTACAACCATTGGTCATACGTAAGTCGTGCTACCATGCTATATTTGATGCCTGGCTGATTGTCCATCGTACGCCAGGCGGTCAAAGAGGAGACCGGAGATCGTGGTTGGGTTCCCTCGTGGTTCATCGGCAAAGTCCCGACACAAGTTGGAGGCCCGCAGACACCGAGTACAAGTGGCGCCCCTCACCAGCTGTCTGCCTCCTACGCAGAAGGCGATTCTCGTTATACGAACGATTCGTCACAACAAACGCAAGTCTCGCCTATGTCCTCTGCATTCCCGCCGATGCAAACGCGCTCAACAACGGTCGCATGATTCACCGCCGCCTACCGACGATGCGGCGTCCCTGTACGCATGTGCCATGACATTGTATGACTTTTTTTGCCTCCGTCCCTGCCAGGTCATGGACCACTCCGTTCTCGTTCGCCTACGTCTACGTACTCTCCTTCGATTCGCATGTGCTACATAGTAAATTATCGGACTCCACTGGTTACTCTTCGATGTTCTCGCACTATACGGTCCCTCTCGGTTCATTCCATCCCAATCATCCCCTGTCCTTAGTTCGTAATCCTCTCCGCGTCCCGCATTCGTTCGGTGTACGATACTTACTTGGGCCTCGCGCATGCGCGGTGGCTCTCGCACTGTACTCTGACCTGGCCCCCTCGGCGGCCGCTGTAATGTCGGCACTACTGTTACATGATATATGAACGCATGTGCGTCTGCTCGGTGGGGGCGAGCTGAACGAATGTGATATCAAATGCCGTATATTACAGTGCGAGCTATGCTAAGGTCCACACTCGAAAGATGTGGTTGGCAATATTGTACAAGGCTCCGTGGTTCTGCGACACCGGAGAGTAGGTGAGAGCAAGGCAGGGCAAAATGGTACAGAGAGGGATCCGAGGAAATAATCAGAGTTGACCCAAGTGATGTTCAATGACGACTAGTGCGCAACGGAATGGCGCCGAACTCGATGCGTCAACAGCTTCGTGATGCCACTCAACCTGGAGACAAAGGAAGACTGTCGAGTCAGCTCACGAAGTCGATGCAGCATGCTGCTGCACCTGCCTGGCACGCGTGCTCACCATCCGCCGAGCCGCCCCTTCTTGTCGTGGTGTGCGTCCCCTTCGGCCGTGCGGACGGACTCGGGGGCGGGCTGGTAGTCTCGGTGCGAGCGGTGTGAGTGGGAGGAGCGTCTCCCATCGGCGTCGCGGTAGGAGTGGTGCGAGTGCCGTTCCCTCTCGCGGTCGGAGTGGTTCGAGCGCAAGGAGGGCGCGTAGGCTTCAGAAGAGTTGCTGAGGTCAGTGGACGTCGGGTACGAGAGGATTGCATGACTTACGGCTGCCATGCCCAGCGCTACTGGTGCTCCGGTACCTACGCGCGCCAGGCAGCGGATCAACATCTATTGCGTCGCGGTGGCGGGCCGGGGCGCGGTCGATTGGAGCCGCAGGTTTTGTGGGATATGTGTGCGGCCCCGAGGTCACACTGCTAGCATAGTAGGGAGGAGGAGGCGAAGCGACGTGCACTGGCTGGGCTGCAGGCGGCACATAGTAGGATGACGCAGGCGCAGCGGTGATCGCTGGGGGCTGGGGCCGTGTGTGTGGTGGAGGCTGCGGCGGTGGGGCCGCGACGCGTCCGGGGTTCGTGTTGCCGTTCGTGACTGGAAGTGGTTGATCGACGCCGTTGATAGTGTAGCGCTCGCCTTCCGGAGACGAGTAGACGATGTGTTCGTTGCCCTACCGTACAGCATCAGTACCGGCGAAGTCATGAGGAAGGTCGAACTCACCCGTGCATCACGGCGTTTCGTAATCTGCTCCGTACGCCCGTTGATACTACGAGTCATCGTACTCTGTGACACCCACTGGCCATTGCGGCCAACGGCCTCATTTACTTGGCTATAGGTTCGGGTATTGGGAGAGTCCAGAAGCCCAGAGAGCATGGATCCCGTTCCAAAGAAAGAACCAAACGGCGATCTCCTCGAGGACCCGAATGGGTCGCCAAACGGCGAGCGAGAGGACGGGGCCGAGAACGGGTCGGAGAAGAACGGGTCATCGTCCTCGAAGAAGGCACGGTGCATGTTGTGCATGTCGCCGAAGAGGGAGTTGAAGAGCACGAATGGGTCGGTGAAGACGAACGACCTGCCACCAAAGCCGCGGCCGGAGCTGAAGAAAGGATCGGGGAAGGGCTGGTCGAACGAGGGCTGGCGGAAGTTTTGCGATCCTCTCGCATCCGGTTCTGGGCCAGTACGAGGTGGCCAGATGCTAGTTCTATCGTAAAGCTGTGCGGGTTGTGAGAGTTTGGACAAGCACCGCCCAGTTCTCATCTACTCACCTCGCGATTTTGCTCGTTGCTGAGGACCTCATAAGCATTATTCACCTGTACCATGCCATGAGCCGTTATCATGAATGTTATGTTCCTTTCTACGACGCACTTTGCGGAACTCCTCTGCCGCCGCGGCTTTGTCTGCCTCAGATGTCTGTGGCGGCAGTCTATCTGGGTGCGTTTTCAATGCACGTTTATGGTATGCTTTCCTGACTGTGTATAGACATGATGTTAGATGTGCCCCCGACGCCAATATGTTGATTGCGCACTGTCTTCCGGAGATGCATTTCTGTCTAGTCCCAACGTTTCGTACAGGTTCGTCGCCATCGTGCAAGCTAGTCGTCAAGTAGCGGTTGAGGAGGACGCGCGGCAGGCGTGGTGCATGCGTATGATATGATATGAGCGCTGCGGTATAAGGTTTTCAGGTGCACGCTGGCTGTTGTCGAGAACGTAATAGAACATTCACGACAGAGACACACACTCACAGGCATGGGCCACCGGCTGTAGCCCGGGCTGGAGCGATGTATGACCCTCTTCCCTTATACGGCAGCTTGCATCATACCGCGCCCCGGCACGTGGCGGCAGGATCTCAGATTTTCTTGCCCATCCGTACTTTTGAGCGCTTGGTCCTCACTGGCACACCGTGCTCACTGTTGCTAGTGTGCTGCAGCTTGTACTCAGAGTCCAAGGGATTAGGGATTCTCACCAGCTTCGGCTCGCTCGTACTCAGAACAGAAAACTGCGTCTGCCAAACTTGCCACACAACCCAGGTCCATCAATACGCAGAAACTTCCCTTAGCGCTATGCATCTGCATGAATGCATCCTCTGTGCCACAGGGCCCTCTTCGTCGACCCCTGGACCCGGGACAATCTCTTTACATGACATACAGACAGGAACACCCCTTGCTTCATTCAAGCAGACATCAGCAGCCGCTCGCTGCACCGCCGTAGTCCAATCTCGGGATGGCATAGGTGGGTTCATGCTTGCCGCCCAGCCGGACAAATCCATCATGAACGTCTACAACTTTCAGAAGGTGAGTACATTGCTACGGATCTCGTCTAGCGCCTCGTAGCTATATTGATATCCGTACTAGGACCAACTCGCTCTCAAGATTGTTCTACCCGAGAAGCTCTCTGCAATCGCAGTGGATTCCCGAGGGGAGTTTTGTGCCGGGGGCACGGCACAAGGGCGGATATTCCTGTGGGAGGCTAGTAGTTTCTTTCGTGTGATTAGTACTGCAATGAAACGAACCATCTGTAGTAGGTTGCATCCGGGATTATGTACAATGCGTGGGATGCCCACTATCGCCAAGTAAACGTTCTGCGCTTTACTCTAGACGGAGCAGCACTCGTATCAGGGAGCGACGACTCTAGTGTGAGCGTGTGGTCTGTATCGAGGTCAATAACAATCTCTGTACCGCGACTATAAGGGTCTTAACGACAGGATTGCATACAGACTGCTCGACGATGACCTGCAAAACGAGCTACCAACTCCGTATTGCAATCTCTCCGACCACACACTGCCGATCACGGACATATTCTGCGGGGCAGGCAGCTTTCCGTCGTGTCGCATGCTGACTTCTTCGGCGGACCACACGGCGAAGGTCAGTACCAACCACTATCTGTGCTTCTGGCCATATCACCCTGATCCTTTCACAATAGCTCTGGGACCTCTCTTCGAAAACCTTACTCACAACCTTCCACTTCCCACAACCTATCACTTGCCTCGCATGGGACACCACGGAGCGTCTGTTTTTCGCCGGCTCCGCCGATGGTTCTGTGCACCAAGTGAACCTGTTCCGCCAGCGTGTGGACAAGTACGGACACGCAGCGATGGAGGTGGTCGGGGGCGGCGGGGTAAATGACACAATCCGCATCAACGACGAAGACCCGCAGGCTACGAAGAAGCGCTTGATCTCCGTAAGGTAGGCCCCAACCCGCTCGGTGTGTGAGCAGCGAACTGAATGCGCTCTACAGTCAACCGGTCACCGCCATGACCATATCTATGACCTCTGCTCTGCTTCTCGTCGGGATGGCGACGGGGCACGTCCACACGTACGACATCGCGTCGCACCAACTCCTCCGCACGCTCAGCGCGCACAAGGGACTGGTCATCACGCACCTGGCGACGCTCCTCCGCCCACCCGACCTCGTCGGGCACGTCAGTCTCACACTTGCCGCGGGCACGGAGACGAAGGAGGTTCCCGTGCGCCCTGTCGTGCCATTCCAGCGCATGCGCGACGCGAAGGCGCGGGAGCTGCACGAGGTGGTCATGATGCTCCCGCCACAGCCTGCGGTACGTACCGTATTCCCCCTGGCTCACAGATCCGCGCTTCTGACCGCCTCGCTCCTGCAGACGAGGTCGAAATTGTTCTTTACTTATGAGAGGGAAGAGCTTCTTCGCGACCACTCGTTCTTCGTGCAGGCGGACGCGGGCGGCAGAGACCAGCTTGTGGGCGCGTCAGCGCAGGCGCGCGTGGCGGAGCTCGAGGCGGAGGTCGCGAAGCTGCGGGAGCAGCTCGGGAAGGCGAAGGGGATGAACGACGCGATGTGGGAGACGGTGGTGAAGCAGATCGTGCACGAGAAGAAGGACAATGCCGCAGCGGGCGGGCACAGCGACGAGGACATTGAAGAGGCGGACCGAAGAAAGAAGAGAGGTCGGACGTGATGTCGTCAGTCGTTCTGGGTGGACGTGTGTTATTTACAATATTAGATTCAACCATCTCGTTCCGGCTCCGAAGAAGAGACGCTGTGATATCTGAGACGTCTGCGTATCACCGACATGTATCAACAAGCCATCGGTGAGAAGCATCTGTCACGGTGGAGAGTCGGACGCCTTCACTGTGCCGGGCTTCGCGGATGACTGTAGCGGGATTCCCCAAACGTTAATTTGCTCGGGGCATGTAAGGTACGAAGCCTCGTGAGTCGTGGGTAGCGAGAAGACCCCGCAGGCATGCCTTGCCCACGCGCAATACCCACCCCACAGCAGACACATCGATGATAGACACTGGCTGACATACCGGACCACCGCACAGCCCTTCGACCCGACCACTTTGCTACTGACAATTCGACCTCCGTGTTTCGAACTACTAGCTGACTCTCTTCCTCTCGGAGCTCAGGGCCTCTTCTCGTCGATGGACTGTGGACATGATAGGCCTATGGCGCAGATGAGTCGTCGAAAGAAGTTGAAGCAACCACTAAGAGCTTCGAAACGGCGAATGGATCGGGGGGCGGGTGTAGTGTCCGCATGGGCAGTGAGTCAATGTTAACTCGGTACCGTGGAGCAGTCGCGTCTAGCAGACATAGGATACGGGGCGGACCTTCACAGACGGCGCACGATTATTGGGTGGAGGTTCACGAAATATGCTATTCGCAGCAAGGTATCGCAAGAAGATTATTCACACACGCACTGTCATGGACACCGTAGGATGCAAATTAGGTGTTTGTTGTGAGTGGCACCAGCGTAGGCAGCATACTCACCCTATCTGTCTGACAGGGCATATTTCCACCATGCGGGCAGAGTTTCAGTATACAATATACTGGCAAGTGCTTTCCCTGGCGGGTGTTCAATATACGAGCATCTATGTGGCCTCGCTGATGTCATAAGCAGTTATTCCTGCCTAAGACTTTGTGGGTCCATGTTTCTGGCACTTAGCCTGAGTTACAGTACATATGTGAGCTCAAATCATTCTTTCAGCTAGACCACTCACCTCCAGGCTGTAGGTATCAGTATGACGTGCAGACTGGTGTGTACACAGCACAAGGCATGGCTGTGCTCCATTGCCGCGAGTAGCCCGCGACAATGGATCGCAGACTTGCTTTGTCTGCATGCACGGCCTGTTTGTGGGCACAGTGGGCACAGGAGAAATGGGCCGAAGTGATCCTCACTGCGTAAGTTTTATTGTTCGACTTCTGCGATAGGCTATGGCGGTCGTCCACGTCGAACCTCGCTAGCGACGAACGATCATGTGATCGCTAGATTTGGGGTGTCGAGCTGGCAATCGCGACGCGACGCGTGCATCGCGTCTCCTCTGTTCACCAGTCTTCTCCTCTCCTAGCCCGTTGTGAATCTCATTGTGCGTTACTCTTCTCGTTGAATTTTTTCTACGTCTCATTTACCTGAATCTGTATAGGGTCGACATGGTTCGTACTCGACGCGCAGATACAACGAACGAGCTGGCGCAGCGCAGGCCGACGCGACGAACGATCCCCTTTGGCAACAATACCAAATCTTCGCGAAGCAAATTGAACCCGCGCCCTAAAGCTGTTGCCATCGGTGATAAGCTTTTGCCTATCTCACCCGTGCTTGACACGCTGTTCTACTTCATGGCGGAGCGGCATCAGACCTTCCTGCGTCGCGCCGCGGGTGAGGAACGGCCATGGACGAATGACGAAATCTTGGAACGATACCCATTCACGAACGTTTTTCGTGTATACGACCGGACGACTCAGTATATCTTGCGACACGTAATCAACAAAGGCAGCCAGGACCTCCACGAATCGTGTTTCCGCGTTATTCTGTTCCGCATGTTCAACAAGATCGAGACGTGGAAGTACCTCAAAGAACAGATTGGAGAACTGACGTGGGCGGACTTTGACGTGTACACGTACGAGAAGGTTTTAGAAGCGGTCGACGGTCCGCTGTACAACTATGCCTACATCTGTCCCGCGCCCAACAATATCGGCGGCAAATCCAACTTCGCCCGTCATTTGCGCCTCGTCCAACTGCTCATGGAGGAGAATTTGCCGAAACAGCTCAAAAGGTTCCGCTACTTGAAGGACGCACACGGATGGCTGCGGCTCTTCCCGAGCATGGGCGATTTTACCGCGCTGCAGTATGTCTTGTCGTGCTGCCTATTCACGCCTAGTCTCATCCAAGAATTTTTCTAGGCTAATATTGGATCTCAATATGCTACCTCACTTCAACTGGAGTGAAAATGAATGGGTCGCTCTGGGACCAGGCTCGAAAGCCTGCGTCCATAAGATCTTTGGGCCAGGTGTGCGCTCGCACGAGCTTGATGCCATACAATGGCTACATGCCACTCAGGACGAACACTTCTCGCGGCTGGGCATTCCCGTAAGTCGTAGGCCACGGCTCTGCCAGTCGCGACGTCCTGGGGTGACGATGGTCGATCTCGAGCACTCGTTATGCGAGTGCGAGAAATATTCGCGGGCAAAGCATCCAGAAATAAAAGGCAAGCGGGCGATGGTGGCGAAGCACGCCTTCGTTCCGGACCCGAGACGTCCCACCGCGGACCTTCCCCTTAACTGGCTGAAGGGACCGCCCCGTGCAGTCAAGCTCACCCACCCCCCTCCTGTCTATGCAGCCGGAGGGAAGGTAGAGTGGGAGATATTCCGTATCGTCGCAGAAACGACGGCGCCTGATGCGCGGACCCCACATTACGTACTCCGCTGGACGGGCTATGGGCCGGATGATGACACTTGCCAACCCGAAATGGATCTAGTCGAGCAAGCCACAGACGTGCTCAAATCTTGGAGGTCGATGAAGGAAAGAATATTGACCAGGATATATGATTACCAGGTGTTATCCAGTAACCAGCTCAAACAAAGGAAGTCGCACATGGTGGACGTTCCCGACGCCCCGTATTTATGGTAATTGTGAGGATCTGTGGAACACTGTATATATTGCTTGCTTTCGTTTTCGTTAGTTGCTCTGTCCCATCGCTATCTTGCTCGATTTACCTACATATAGGTTGTAATGCAGCTTCATGATATGCTCTCAGGATAACTCCGCTAGCAGACATGGACATTATTGCGTGGCATTTTTAAGGAAGCCATGAAATGACCCGGCGGGCGCGCGAGCAGTGATTGCCTCAAATTTCTCTGCTATGACATACGTATACGAAGGATTAATGCTTTTTTCCATGACATGGACGCGTGGATTCGTGCATGCGCATTGCGCACTCGCTGCGCTGAACAATGCGCGTATGAATGTGCACACGTGACCGTGACTACGCCTTGTTCCAGGAATGGATCATACACTAGCACGTCGCGGTGGCGCGTGGCGGCCAGACAGAGACTCCTCAACCCGCCTTCCGAATTCTCCTGCAGCCGTTGCGACATCCACCCGACCTCTTTAGAGTGTAGGACACGGAGAGAACAAGGTTAGCCGGGGATACTGCTAACTGAGCGGGAAACTTGAATGAACGCAAACGTCTTTTGCGATCTTCCAGCACTCCGAGTTGTCACGAGCGCTAGCTTGCGAAGATCATGGATGCGGTAGAGAAAGCGAATGCTGATAGACAGAAGCGATGGTAGGCATGCTACTGTCATGTTTCCATTCATACTGATGGAATGAAAGGGCGAAAGATCAGAAGATAGGTGAAGGTACCTACGCCGTGGTGTACCGAGGTAAGTCGCTATCCCGATAGACAGTGCACGATCCTCACTAAATCATGTTCCAGGCCGTGAACTCGCGACTGGACGGAAAGTTGCCATAAAGAAGATCAAAGTAGGCCAATTCAAGGATGGGCTCGATATGTCTGCTATCCGCGAAGTGAAGTACCTTCGTGAGCTGAAACATCAAAACGTCATAGAGGCAGGCCACTTAGCCACTCGCCTACGTGCCAGTCTATTGACTACTATGCAGCTTCTAGACGTCTTCTCCTCGAAGAAAAACCTGAACCTTGTCCTGGAATTCTTGGATACTGACCTCGAACTGGTCATCCGAGATCGGTCATTGGTCTTCCTTCCTGCTGACATCAAAAGCTGGATGGCTATGACCTTCCGTGGTCTCGAGTTTTGTCACAGAAACTTTATTCTGCACCGTGTAAATCGATCGGCACACGTATCCTCGTATCGCTGACGATGTGTATCTTCGCAGGACCTGAAGCCTAACAACTTGCTTATCGCTGCGAATGGGCACCTCAAATTGGCTGACTTTGGTCTTGCACGGGACTTTGCCGACCCCGGCTACAAGATGACATGTCAGGTAATCACAAGGTATGCGTCGCCGTATGAAGCTCATCGTCCTTTGCTCACATCCTCGCAGATGGTATCGGCCACCAGAACTGCTATTTGGCTGTCGTTATTACAGTACTGCCGTAGACATCTGGTCCGTTGGCTGCATCTTCGCAGAACTCATGCTCCGAATACCATATCTCCCGGGGGAGAGCGACATGGATCAGTTGAAAACCATTTTTCGTGCACTGGGCACGCCGACGGAAGAGGATTGGCCTGTAAGACCGACCTTCGACCTAGATTGCCATTCACTGACTCAGATAATACGATAGGGCCACACAAAACTACCTGACTACGTCCCCGTAGGACAGTTCCAGAAGACACCGTTTCGCGACCTCTTCAGTGCTGCGAGTCCTGAGTGTCTGAACCTACTCAGCAAATGTCTCATATATGAGCCACGTAGGCGTATCAGCGCTAGAGAGGTGAGAGGGCTTCTGAATATCTCCTTCCTCCGCGCTTATGATAACGAAGGCTCTATACCACCCTTACTTCACATCACATCCACACCCCACACATCCCTCCAAGCTCCCCAAACCGGCTGACAAGACGAGTGCAACTCTCCCCCTGGAGGAGCTCGATGGCAACGCAGAACCGAATGGCAATGGGCCTGGCGTCAAAGCCAACCCACCCAACAAGCTCAAGCGCAAGCTATCCTCCGACGAACTTAGCGGCGGCGGTCGTTCGATCGCGCGCAAACTCGACTTTACGCAACAACGACAAACAGTGCAATAGGTCCGGTGACCGGATGATGGCAAAAGGGACTCGAAACGTCCCAATATTCTCGCTCCTCGCATTCTCCACGCTATATAGACGTAACTAATATGTACGAGTACCAACGGACTACCTTGTACGCTATGGGCGAAGACTATGGACATTGTTCTTCAGAGGATTACAACCAGCGGCACCATGATATAAGATGAGATGGTATTCGAAAGCAAACGAGGTAAGGAGACAGCACAAGAATGTGGGCACGGAACAAAGGGGAGTCTACCGCGGCCGCGGGGCCTCACAGACAGTGCACTTCTCTGTCACTTTTGCATCGTTGGTACACATGCACGTCGAGCACGTCCATGAGCCCTCCGGCTTCGGCGCCGGCTTTGCAGCACCCGCAGCCTCCCAGTTGAAGCCCACAGTTGATGCTGGTCCTACAGGGATGACGGGCCTAGATGCGGTACCTGAAGACGTACTTGGTCCTGCGTCAGGAGACGAAAGAGGCGCCTTGAGGTCATATGTAGGAAGCTCGGCTGGGCGTAGAGCCTTGACCTTGTTCTTTGCCAATTGCGACACGTCAAGGCGCGTGACAGATACCGTAAGCATGAAAGAAGGGAGGTCGAGAGCGCCTTTTGCAGCCACGATCGCTTTGGCATCCTTAGGAACATTATATGGCAGAAGCTTGCTCTCCTGCAAGTTAGGCTTTGCGACGGGGACAAAGGATGGCGCCGCTGGCTTCGCGGCGACGGTGGCCAACGGCGCACTTGGCTTTGCAGGAGCGAGCGACGGAGCGCTGGGCTTGGACACAGGGACGAACGACGGCTTGGTCGACTTAGGGGCAGGCGGTGCAGAGTCTGGCTCTGGTATATCCTCCTTGTCCACTGAGACCTGATTGCGGAGCGAGGACGGACGAGTGGGCGCGAACTTTCTGAAACGGTCCGGACGTGAACCAGGTATGCCGGCTCGAACAGGGGCAGACGACGAAGTAGCTGTAGGCGATGCATTCCGGGTGGTGGTCTTACTGGTTTCGTCAGGTTCAATGACTTCTGACGGTAACGTGTAGTCTTGCGGTCGACCGGGCGCCTCTTCGTCTGGAATCTCTACTATCTCCACCGGCAACGGCCTAGTTCGGCTGCGACCATTGGGAGTGGGCGCAGGAGCTCCGGTCGTCTTTTGTTTCTTCTGCGGCGACTCCTCCTCGTCGCTGATCTCATAGTAGGTCACGGGGGCTTTCGTGCCAAAGCCATTTGATGTCGGCCGCGCCGTAGCCTCTGGGCGTGACACTCTCCGCGGTAGGGAGGGAGCGGCGGCGGTAGCAGGTGATGCCTCTGAAATAGATGTGGCTTCATTGACTTGCATTGGCCGGGAATCTGACGGAGGACGGGCGCGCTTGCTTCCCTACGAGAAAATGAATATTTCATTAACTGAGAAGATTTACGTATACTCACAGTAGGCATGGTGGCCTCAATGGTTTCCACCGATGTAAGGGGAGGCTCTTCAGCAGACGGTGTGGACTCAGCAGATGATTTGGACGCCGTCTTGGAAGCCTCAGCTCTGCGAGACTTTCTTTGCGGGGGCTTCTTTGTAGCTGGTCGTGGGGGCAGAACGCTTGCAGTTTGGTAGGGATTCTGAATATCCGGGTTCTTCTTCGGCGAGATCTCTTTGATTAATTGAGACAAGTACGCCGCAGACTGGGTCTGCTTGCCAGCGGAGGGAGGCGAAGATTGTGAAGGCGGTGAGTCAGGTTGACCCCATGCTTGACGCAGAGGCGATGGGTTCACAGGTGTGGTAGGCTTCGCAGGCAAAATAGGCCTGCGACGAATCGGTGTGGTGGGTGATGCACCGTTCACCTTTGGTATGCCGTTCGCTGATATTCCGGAGGTACCCGTACTGGATGGCCCTGCCAAAGGCGACGTGGTGCCATTCGCTGCAGTCGCGCCGCTCGCCGAGACGCCTGAGACGGGATGTAGATCTGGATCGTACCCAATTCGTCGACGTTTGCCGTCCGCCGGAGGTTTCTCTGGAGTAATCCGTATGGCCGGTGTCGCGCGCTGTGGGGACCCGAATCCAGGTGATTGATACCGATTCCGAGGGCGAGCACTGCCGCCACCTCGCAGGACATACGGGCCGTTAGGATTCTTCGACAGCATCTTCCGACCGCTGTTGCTCGCGCTGCCGGGCGTGAACGTAACTTTACCCGGCTCGGGACTCGGGGACACGGTGGAGAACTTGAATGGCGTCTCCCTTTCTTCCGGTTCGGCTGCGAGAATGTGAACAACACTCACGAACACTCGACTAACCCAGCGTACCTTCAACTCGCCCGGCGAGTAGTGCCATTACTCCTGCGTATTCGATCCGTGTCAGAGGCTGATTACCCTTGTTACGCAGAAAGTCTTCTACGGTCTTGTTATTGGATCCTCGAGACATCAACTGGTCGAGTAGAGACGCCGGGCTTTCTGGGTCTGCCGAGGTCTGTGGATTCTGCGATGCGGCAGGTGCACGGGATGCATGATCGGCCGGTTGTTCTTCTTCGGATGAAGACGAGAGTCCTTCCATACTCCCGCGCAGCATCTACATATCGAACGATGAGTCTCAAGTCAGATAATTAGGGAAACAAACGCACGTCGTACCCTCGCATGCTCAATGCGTGAGCTGCGTTAAATTGTACGGGCTCATTTGTCTCTTCCTCTTCCTCTTCATGCCTTGAGGGAGACAACGCGCGTAATGGGTTCAAGAGGCTGAATACGTCTGTCCAGGCCCAAGACTACACGCGCATGAGGATTAACAATGAACTCTGAATAGCACCACCGCGTGGCGTACCGATTTCTTGGGCGCCGGACGGCTATAGGGCAGAGCTGCATGTTTGCGCGCGGCGCGCCTGCTCGCGTTGCTGTTCGACCGAGTCGCACCGCTCATAGTGGTGTGGCGAGAGGGTTACAGGGGACTGAGGGAGGGGGGAGGGGAACAAGAACGGTGGTGGGCAGCGCGCACACATGCAAACACCATGACGCCGTGGCCGCAGCCTGCCCTGAAGTTACGCGCGCCCGCGTGCGCCCGGCGCTGTCGCCCACAGCGAACAACAACTTCCGCTCGTCGTCGCCCGGGCCTCACTCACTGCCTGGTCACTGCCCGACATGCCTGAGAAGGTGATAGAAACACCTTACCCTCTAATTGATGCGGATCCCCATGCTTCCCGAGTGATTCGCTACATGCGCCCCTCCGACTACGGTGTCTGGGCAGCTGGGACTGGCGCATTTCCCGCGGCATTGTACTTCTGGGGTGTGTAAATGCTGTTCAGTCGAGAGAGCTGAGGCAGGATAATATGGATACTCCAGAGACGGCTGATCCGACGAAATTCAAGCTTCGTACTCACCTCAAACTCGGCGGCTTGCTCGGCTTCATCGGAGGATTCCTGCTGGCGTACCAGAGGTCTAGCTGTGAGTGGACTTCATACTTTCATCAGCGTCTCGTTTGCCCATGCATGGTGCTTTTAGTCCGGTTTTGGGGTTGGACAGAGAACAAGCGTGAGGAAGAGATGGACTTCAAGGAGCTGAGTGCTCGCGCTCGGCAGGGCCTTCCGCTCTACGGTGAATCCTCCCAACCCGAATGGATTCAGGCTTCTGCCCACAGGAACTCTGTCTTCTCCCAGCTCAAATTCGGTGAGTGAGATACATGCTCTACAATATTTATTGCTGATGCCCTCATGCAGCTCTATTCCCCATGTAAGATGGTTTCCATCGCAAGGGGAGTGTTTACTGATCAGCTGCATTTCTCACTCTACACAGGGTGAACCTTGTGCACCACCAGCACCATGGGACGGATCCCGAGAAGTACAAGCCGAAGACAGATGAGTCGTCGTAGAGTTTTGGGCTATGTAGACTGCCGCTTTGCCTTCGTTGGGATAGCTGAACGATCCATTAATGTGTCTACGCTGTGGAACGCGGAAGGAACGACGCTTTAGCGACCACACGGATGGAATACTTCAAGTCGGCGCAGGACGGTCAACAGTCCAGATTGAAGTACTAGTAGAATGTGCTCCGCCAATATGAGTCTTATGCAGACAACATCCTCCAGGCTATCAGAGTACTGGAGCTTTGAATCCAGCTGACATCCTTTCAATGGGTTTGACAGGAGGCTTGAGTTCTTATCCAGTTATTGGCAGACTGAGACTACATGGTGAGTATCTGTGTGCGCCTACGGACGAGCGTAAGATAGGCCGGAGTGTTGCCTAAGGACCACGCACATACGCCCTTCGGTACTCTGCAGGACAATTTGTGGCGTACGAATGTCGTTCAACGACCGAAAGCAGCCATTCCTGTATTTAATGCACCCGCCAGAAGATCTGATTCTGCGCGTGAAGGTTTGAATGTGCGCCCCGTCGGACCGTTCATGCGATCCGTGTACACAGTGCTCCCACACGCTCGCGCTCGATCCCAGGCAGCGAGACGGGGACCCCTCAGATGTCGTCAGATGATGCGTTCCTTTCCTTAAAGTCTCGTAGGCTGTTGTGACAGCCAAACTCATAAGACCCTTTCGGTCCTTCCACCACGCCAGATTATGTCGCATCCCTTGCTACTGGAGAATATGTTCCGCCTCCATGGTCGAATAGCCCTCGTAACAGGCGGCGGCACCGGCATTGGGTGGATGATCGCCGAGGGTCTCGCAGTGAATGGCGCCAGGGTGTATATCATCGGGCGTCGCAGAGATGTGCTGGAAAGTGCGGCTAAGAAGTTTGCGGAGCAGAACGACGGCAAGGGCTCGGTTGTACCGCGAGTATTAGCACCTAGTATCTACTTATGCCATGGAGCTTACCACCGGCATGATCTAGTCTGGTGATGGATGTCACGGATAAGGAGAGCATTATTGCTGGTCAGGAGGTCGTTCGACAAAACGAAAGCAAGCTCCATATACTCGTCAATAAGTGAGCCACTCTGTCATTGCCACACGCCGACCGAGTGCTAACGACAAGTTCAGCGCAGGCATTAGCGGGCCTTTAACGCCTTGGTTGAACGACACTTCCGCTCCCCAGCACAAGGACACAGAGACGCTGGGGCGAGCACTTTTCGACAGTGCGTCCTTCAACGACTGGTCGAGCGTGTTCGGAATCAATACTTCCGCCCTCCACTTCGTAACGACTGCTTTTCTTGGTTTGTTAGCCAAAGGCAGCGAGGATGAACAACTGTACACGTCTTGTGTTATCAATGTTACCAGCCTTAGTGGGAACAACAAGCTCGCACAGAACCAGGTGGGCGCACTCATTGCACCCTCAGTCCGTCAGACAGCCTTATCTATTTTGACACGAATAGTTTGCGTACAACGCCACCAAGGCGGCTGCAACGCACCTCACCAAAATGTTCGCGACGGAATTCGCGCTGAAGAAGATACCCGTGCGCGTGAACAGTGTCGCCCCGGGTGTGTACGCATCGGAAATGACATACCCGCACATCCCTCCAGAGGAAGTGGACAAGATTGGGAAGTCTATCGTACCTATTCCTGCGCACCGTGCTGGCAGGTGAGTCGCCACGAATTATAAGGAGGCGTCCTCTGACCCAACATCGATTCCAGGCCGGAAGAAATGGCAGGGACCGTCATTTACCTCGTCTCTCCAGCGGGATGTTATACCAATGGCCAGGAGATCATCGTCGATGGAGGATATACTGCCGTCAACCCGGCTGTCCGGTAATGCACTGAGTCTTGGCTAGTTCCAGAGAGGCAATAAAGGAAAGAGAACGTACGATTAATCACTACATCTTCCAGCGCTCACATCTCGGAGGTTGAGCTTGATCAAAGCAATTCACGAGTCCATACGGCGACGTAGCTGCATACACACTACACTCTCGCAAAAGAAGCCACTGCAGAGACGGAACACAAACCTTGTGGAGCCTCGAGCACGATATGCGTGACAGCCTATATACGCACAGCCTAGACATCAATGTGTCAGTGCTTTCGTGACGGCACCACTGTTGAGCCAACTCTTTACGAACCCTCCGCACATGCTTGCGTGTTCTTCGAAATTCACCGAATTGAGCAGTAAATTGCAGGATTAGACGAGTATAGAACCGTCCTATCTTATTGCAACACTGGTAGCAGGTACGGATAAGACAAAGGTAAGATTTTTACTGATCGCATTCTACCGGTCTTCTACGACGTGAACGACGAGACGTGATCCTCGACAACCTTCTTGATCTTCGTCTCGAGCTCGGGTGTGATCTGGCCAGCGGAGATCTCCTGGAGGAGCGCGCTCTGTGTCGAGGTCAAGTGCTGGCGGAACTCGGCCTCCCACTTCGTGATCTTGTCAACAGGGACAGGGTCCAGCTATCCAATAGTGTCAATCATGACATCTGAAGGGTAAACGCCATGGACACCTACCAGACCGTTGACACCGGCGTAGATGATGGGGACCTGAATCTCCATGGACAACGGCTGGTACTGGCCTTGCTCTACAAAACATACATTAACCATCAGCAAATAGGTGGCTCACAAAACTTACTCAGCAGCTCGGTCAAACGAGCACCACGTGAGAGCAGGAAGCGAGTCGATGCATCAAGATCAGAACCGAATTGCGCGAACGCAGCGACTTCACGGTACTGTGCAAGGTAGAGCTTCAGCGAACCCGCGAACTTCTTCATGATCTTACTATACACACGATTCGTTAGTCGATATATTGCGTGAGCTTTTAATGCGAAATGACGTACGTCTGGGCAGCCGAACCGACACGCGACACAGACAGACCGACATTGATGGCGGGGCGGACACCACGGAAGAAAAGCTCAGCCTCCAAGAAGATTTGACCGTCAGTGATAGAGATGACCTGTCAACAACATAAATGTGAGCATTTAGTCGAGGCGTTAGTGCGGGCAAGGCTGCACAAGTTACGCACGTTCGTGGGGATGTATGCAGACACATCACCACCCTGCGTTTCAATGATGGGCAGGGCAGTGAGCGATCCACCGCCGAACTTCTCATTCATCTTCGCAGCACGCTCGAGAAGTCGAGAGTGCAAGTAGAAGACATCACCGGGGTAAGCCTCACGACCGGGAGGACGACGGAGCAAGAGCGACATCTGACGGTATGCAACGGCCTGCTTAGACAAGTCGTCGTAGATGATCAGAGCTGCAATATATGAGTGACTTAATAGGGTGAGTCGTAATAGCGGAGACGTACCGTGCTTGCCGTTGTCACGGAACCATTCACCCATAGCACAACCAGAGAAGGGTGCGAGATATTGGAGAGGAGCGGCCTCCGACGCAGTAGCAGCAACAATGATACTGTACTTCATCGCATCGTTCTCCTCAAGGGTCTTGACGAGCTGCGCGACAGTGGAACGCTTCTGGCCGACAGCAACGTAGACACAGTAGAGCTTCTTCTCCTCGTCCTGGCCATCGTTCCACCGCTTCTGGTTAAGGATGGTGTCAATGGCGACGGCCGTCTTACCGGTCTGACGGTCACCGATGATCAGCTCACGCTGGCCACGACCGATAGGAACCATAGCGTCGATCGGCTTGATACCAGTCATCATGGGCTGGTTGACCGAGCGACGGGGCAGGATACCAGGGGCCTTCAGCGAAGCACGGCGACGGTCAGAAGCGTTGATGGGTCCCTTGCCATCAATGGGGTTACCGAGAGCGTCGACGACACGGCCAAGTAGTTCAGGACCGACGGGGACGTCGACAATCTGGCCGGTACGCTTGACAGTGTCGCCCTCCTTGATGTCACGATCGTTACCGAAGATGGACACACCGACGTTATCGGCTTCCAAGTTCAAGCACATGCCGCGAACACCAGAGCTGAACTCCACCATCTCCTCAGCTGTAGATCGCCACACACTGTTGAATGGTATGTACGAAACGAAGCGTACTTGGGAACATACCCTGAACGTTTCTGAGACCCCATACACGTGCAATACCGTCACCGACGCCTGAGAATACGGAGTTAAGGCCCCATTGTGTTGCGTAGCGAGGACGGGAACATACTCAGCACGCGGCCGGTCTCCTCGACATTTGCGCCCACAGAAGAGCCAGCTATGCGGGACTCGAGAATTGAGGACACCTCAGATGCAGCTACGCGTGACGTGTCACACCCCATGGCACGAAATCATCATAGCAGATAGCAAATGAAACGCGAACGAGAGTAGCAGAGTAAGATATATCGTCCGCATTTTGAATGCCTAAAGCACGTACCAGCCTTCGCCGTTGCATAAGAGCGAGAAACAGCAGCGGGAGCGACGCGGCCAGCGCTCTGAATTTTGTGAGATTACAGTGTCAGAACGCACATACTACGCAGAAAAGCCTGCTTGCAACACACCCGGGGAGCAGCCAGCGCGACTGCGCGCATAGAATTCCTGAGGGCGACTCTGTGCATGGGGGAGAAGGAAAGTGGAAGACGAGGACGAGGAGTCGTTCGTTGACGTTTAGTCGCTAGGGTGTTTTCGGGACCCGGGACGTCGCCTTACATGGCCGACTTTCAAGCTCCGCCCAAACTGCGTTTTCCCAGAGCCGCTCGCCCGGCTCTCTCGACCGCCGTACCCGTCCCCGCCGCTGCTTTTACCGGCGATGGCGTCCTTTCTCAGAGGTGAGCCAACAACCGTCTCGTCTCTCTGTGCGATGCTCACGGCGTGTACAGCAGTGGCACCCCTGCGTGCGGTAGTGACCCGCGCGCTGCACACCGAAGTAGCGCAAGCTCCAGCCACGACACCGCACGCGCTCTCCCTCATTCGCTCGCAACCCTCGCAGTATGTCGTCGCCTCCGTAGCCGGCCGAAAATACCTGCTTGCACCTCGCGACCTCCTCACCGTGCCCCGCCTCAAGGACGTTCAAGTCGGGGATGTCCTGGCACTCTCAGACATTCACGAAGTTGGCTCGCGCGAGTTCACCATGCGCGGCAGCCCTGTCATTCCACCAGAAAAAGTGAAGGTCGAGGCGACCGTCGTGGAGCACACCAAAGGGAAGATGGAGGTTATCTTCAAGAAGAAGCGCAGAAAGGGCTACCAAAAGACCATCAGGCACAAGCAGACATATACGCGTCTTAGGATCGGGCCCATTGATATTGTAGGCCAGTAGGACAGTTAATGGACAGTCATTTTCTCGGGATTACGCTACGATGTACAAGCCACAGCCTATATCTCGCCCTCCTCTGGGGTTTCAGCACGCGCAGAGGTCTCTTGTTTCGCTGGCTCTTGAGAAGGGCCCTCTGGGGGAACGCTGTACCTCGGTCGCTGCAGCAGTGTACGGCGTCAAAATCAAGTTACTTGCTTCATCGTGAGGAACGCACCTTCTCTGCTCGCTCTTCAAACGGCCTATCCTCGTACGCGGATCGATCGCGTTTCTCGCGGAGGTCCTCTCGATATACGGATGCGCTCCGCTCGCGGTCCTCCTTGTGCGATGGAGGCTCATGCGGTGGGTGAGCGGTATAATCATCGTAGTCACCCCTAGACCCGCGACGATCCCGACGCCTATCATCACGCTCATAGTCGCGATGGTGCCTCGAGGACTTATATGCATAGTCACGCTCCTTCTCTTTCTCCCTCTCCTTCTCGCGGTCCTTCTCGCGGCCATAGTACGCCTTGTCACGCTCGCGGCCGTAGTCCTTAGACGAACGATGCCCATGCGTGTCATAGTCATCATGTCCGCGATGCGAGCGCGAGCTCCGAGTGTCCTTGTCGTCTGTGTCCCTTTCGCGGTGATCACGTTCGCGCGCGCGGTCACGATCTCTGTCGTCGCGGGACTCCTTGGCAGGTTCCCTGCGCCTGCGACTAGTTGTCGAGCCGCCATCTTCAGATGCCTCGCGATCGCGGAGACGTTCCTGTTGCAGACATGAACGCATACTCCCAGATTTTGATGAGCCGAGCGAGCCTACCTTCTGACGCTTGACGAACTTCGAGTAAGCAGTTCTCCTACCTTCTTCGTCTTCAAGTGCTTTGAACTCAGGGAGGTTCTGAATAAGTGGAATAGCCTATTAAAATATCAGCATTGTGCTACAAAACGACCTCAAGAGACGCACCTCTTCATAGGAGAGGTTGAGGTCTAGAGGCTCTGAAAGTTTCTTCAGAGCATATCGCAGATCGTCCTGCAAGTGACGCTGGCGTCTCTCTGCACGCCGTTTTTCGTCCGCCTGCTGCTTCACCGCTTGGTGGTAAAGCTGAAGATGACACTGGTCAATGACGACGCGACTCGATACAGATAGTTGAACGTACAGTGCGATAGATTTCATCGTGATCGTCACTGGTCAGTTTACGGACGACCTCGTCGTTATCTTTCTTGACGATGGCAAGGAACTCTGCTAAGGTCGTCTGCGGAGTAAACTTGAATGGCTTCGCGCCGTTCTCAGGTCCATCAGCCATCTGGACATCCCCGTCAGCCTGTTCGAATTGCTTGTTGAATCGCTTGATCGCGTCCTCTACGATGGCGATCCTCGCATCGAGCTTCTGATCCAGGTCATCAACGAGGTCCCAGAAGAGCTCAAGTGGGTTTGACCCGGGGTTACCGAGGATGTTCAAATACCGCGGATCGTCCGCGAAGGCGGGGTAGACGTCCTTCCACTTCGTGCGGGCCTTGATGTGGCCAGACCTCACAAGCTCCTGGAGCACATCCTAGGCGAGATCGTGAATGAGCATATGATAGGCACTCTTGAAATGGAGCTAGGGGGCGCACCCTGAATGCTTCACGAGCCTTCCGTTCCTTGCGTGTTTTTTCTACCTGCGAGCGCCGCATTTGCTCTTCAAACTCTCGCTCGCGGACACGACTGTAGTCCTCAAAGGCAAGGAGGATGTCCAGCGTTGGGAGTTTCTGCAGTTCATCATCGTCCCTCCACTCATCGGAGTCGAGTACGAGTTGATGAGCTTGACGCCATCGCGTGGTGACATCTACGTCGAGTCGTTTGAACAGGGCCATTACTTTCGAGACACTGCGGGCTCGCGCTGCACGAGTCTCTTGCTGTAGACCGTGCATGTCAGACGACATAGGAGTGGGAAGTGTCATTATGTAGTGCGTACCACCTCGCGCTGCCTCAACTCAGCAACGTATTCCTCAAAGATCAGCCTCCGTTCTGCCTCGACCTTCGCCTGCTGCCAGATCGGATGCTGGGCGAAGAGCTTGTCTGCGGTGGCAAACGTACTGTAATGGAAGACGTTTGGGTTGCCCTTTAGCATGTTTCGGATCGCCGGACGTAGCTTCGACAATCGAGCATCACGCTCTTCCTGCTCTTTTGCGCGGAGATTGTCCGTGTACTAGGATGACATTTCAATACTTTGGACAGACATCACACGCAAGACACGCACCTTCTGCCATGTAGCCTTCTTCTCCGCCAAGGTGTTCAGTGCCTTGTACAGCGGATCAGTGATAATGGCACGCATCGTCTGATCCCACGTCCAGCTTCCATCCACACCAGCCTTACGCAGCAAATGCATGAACGCCTTTTCCCCTTCCTCTACCGTTGCAAACCCATTGTGCGGTATTACGGGGTCATCAGGCAGATTTGGTCGAGCAGGTAGGACGCTGTTAGCCTGGAACGGTAATTGACCGGTGTGTATAGCGACAGCAAGGTCGTTGTTTCCATTTGCCTGAGAACCCGGGGCGGATGAGGATGGATCAGTGCCTCCCATAGCAGCAGGTGCACCTTGCATTGGAGTCCCAGAGCCGGTGAAGGCTGGAGCACCGTGATTCGTGCTGCGCTACATGTAAGCGGTGGTCACAATCGGGAAACAAAAAGACGCATACACCAGGGCATTCGCAGGTTGTGCTTTACCGTCCTTCTCTACTTTTTCCAGGAGAAGGAGCAGCTCGTCTGGCATGTCCCATTTTGATTCCTTCGTCTCCGTCTGCGGGAAGAGAGGATAAGGAACCCAGCGACGAGAGATCTGGGCCGTTGCATACATTATAGTAGTACTTCCGACCACCGGAGAAATACTCCTTCCATTTCGTCTGATTCAATGCTCGCTGCAAGATGTTAATCGTGACGATCCCTGGGCAAGTGAAGACCAATCACCTCGAACGGGGTCTTGAGGTCTGCAACAAGAGTGAGCACGCAATACAGAGATATATAGGTTCGCAGCGCACCGTCTGGCTTCTCCCACACACTTTCTCTCGTCCCAGTATTGAACCAATACGTTCTCCCTTCCGGGTTACGGTGCTCGGTCTGAAGACGGTAAGGACCTAGACACACTGGGTGGCTTAGGGACGTACCCAAACATTCATACTTCCTGTCAGTAGACTAGTACACTACGCTCGAAGGCACGAGCAGGAGATGCCGATAAAGTAGCTCCGGAGCTGAGAAGAGAGGTTGCAGTGATGGGCACAAGTCGGGCACGCCGCACAAGCAGAGTTGGCGTGAGAACTACTCGCCCATCTTAAGCGCCTATTCAGTGCTATTGCAACAGTCATTTCTGCGTAGTCCAGGATACCTGAGGCCTGAGGCCTGAGGCACGAAGGTCAAAAGACTTGCCCACGTTCTCGGGGGAGACTACGTCCATCGTGCGTCCGGTTTGTTCGCGCGTGTCGTAGTTGCCCGTCGGTGGCCGTCATCAGCTTCCATTCTGAATATCTGAATGCTTTCAGCCGAACGTCTCTGCACGATGAGTCGCCTCGAAGCTTTCGCCAGATTGACCAAGCCAGGGATGTCTTCAACATCGTCTCATATGGCCTCCATACGCGATATGATGGCGTTTGACGCAGGATCTCGTGTGCTCTTCAGTAGTGTGAGTCATCTTCAGTTTATGAGGTTCACTATTGCCACTCGAGACTATTCATAATTTACGCACGCTCATTGCGTGGCTCGAGCATCGCTAGATATGAACGACTCGTAATGACCTCCAGAAAGCCTTGATTCGCTGTGCCGCATCCGAAAGTAATCGTGTTCAACGCCTATGAGGCTAGCAATGCGACGAATAAACGAGAGAGGTATGTGCCTCCATTGACGTCAGCATCGCGGTCAAAGATTGCCTCAAAGTTCCGCCAGTATATGTAGTGAGTCCAATAAATCTCATCGTTTTCGCAGCGACACTGAAGCAGATGTCCCGATCGACTAGCGTGATTGTTGTTGCAGGTACGGCCATCCGGAAGAATCAGAGACGACGTTGCGGTGAGCTAACATCTGAGCAGACCGCCGGGGAGAAATGTATCTCGCTTTCATCTCATCGCGGCATACTATGCCAACCTCCACGGCGCAAATAGATTGTAAGCAACGGGTAGATTACTCAGTTCTGAGGTCCAGCAAGTAGTCGGAGCGCCGCCGAGGACTTCCAGAATGTTGCAACGAGAGATGGGACACCCCTATCGTGAGACTCGATACCCGGCGACAGTGAGTTACTGACGCCAGGTACACACGTTGCGTGCAGGTCCTAGACACCATTCACTGTCCCCGGTCACAAATTGCCATTGTCCAGTACACGGTGCAAGGGGTTTACGTTAAGTTCATAGTTTGTAGTCTGCGAGACTCAAGGCTGCGGCCAGTAGTCCAGAACCGTGGACTCACCCGTGAGGGTGAAGCTCTGCGTGCTCTGCGGCTCAACGTCGAGCAAGAGCGTGTACTCGCCGGGGTACAACACCGTGTTCCCATAGTCGTCCCTACGGGCGAGCGACCCGAGCGTCAGGTTCAGCGTCGTCGTCTGGCTCGACAACGGCTCCACGCCATGCAGGCGGTCGTACGCAACGAGGACCTTGTTCGGATACGGCGTGGGGCCGTGCTCGCCCGCGACGAACAGAAGCGACACGTAATCGGACGCGTGCGTGCTCCCCGTGTTCGTCACATTCACCGTGTACGCCTCGAACGGGCACAGGTCCAGGTACGCCGCACCCGCGCACGCCGCGACGAGGCTCTGCACGTCGTAGCTCGCCGCGGACGGCGCGCTGAGCGTCGCGGAGAAGTTCGTGTAGTGCAGTCCGTAGCCGAACTCGAATATGGGCGTGCCGGTGTACCACATGTACGTCCGGCCAGGGTTCGTCGCGCTCGGGCGGAGCGACATGTCCGTCATCGGCACCTCGTTCACGTACTCGATGGGGTACTGCGTGATCGGCAGCCGCCCGGCGGGCGCGGCGTTGCCCGCGATAATGTCCATGAGTGCAGCGCCGCCCGACTGCCCGGGGTAGCCGCCCCAGATGATCGCATTTACGTTCGTGTTCGGGATCAGGCACGAGTCGTCGATCTGTCCGCCGCCCATCTGGAGCACGATGAGCGGCTTGCCGAGCTGCGAGAGCAGGTCGATGAAGTCGGGCTGCACGCCCGGCCAGTCGATCGTGTAGCGGTCCATGGCCTCTGCCTCGACCGTCGTGTCGATGCCACCCGCGTAGATGATTGCGTCCGCCTGAGAGGCGACCTCGAAGGCCGCGGGGTAGGTCGGCGTCGTGGGGTCGTCGATGCCCGGGCCCGATGAGTACAGCACAGTGTAGTTCAGCGCTTCCGCAGCCATGAGCGGGCTGATGAGATACGGCGCGACGCCGTAGTAATTGCCCTGCATCTGCGTCGTCGCATTGGCCCAGGGTCCGATGAGTGCGAGCGTCTTGATGTCCTTCGACAACGGCAGCGTGCCGTCGTTCTTCAGGAGTGTGATCCCTTCCACCGCGGCAGTGTAGGCAAGCTGCTCAGCATACGGCGTGCTGACGTTCTCCCACCCGAGCTGACGGTATGGCTGATTCTCGGCGGGATCAAAGTAGCCGAGCTTCACGAGGGACGCGTACTGGCGGATTAGCGCCCTGTTGAGCGTCGTGACGTTGATCAGGCTCTCGTTGTACGCCACGCCGAGGAAGTCGGGGTAATACGTCCCGCAGTCGAGGTCGGTGCCCGCGTTCAGCGCGTCCGCGACGGTCTGCGCGCGCGTCGGCGCGTAGTAGTGCGGCTCGTAGATGTTCTGCACTGCGTCGCAATCGGACGTCACCCACTGGTCCTCGTTCGTCCAGTTCCAGTGCTCGCGCAGGATGTCCTGCAGCAGGTACGAGTTCGCGCACGACGGCACGCCGTTCACCGCGTTGTACGAGCACATGAATGCGCCGACGTTCGCGTCACGTGCGCACGTCTGGAACGACCGCGTGTAAAACTCAGACAGGTCTTGCAGCGAGACGAGTGCGTCGAAGCCATAGCGCACGTTCCCCATCCAGTTCTCGAGGTCGTACGCCGCGTAGTGCTTGCATGTCGCGACGACGCGCTTGTATGCAGGGTCCAGTCCGCCTTGCAGCCCCGTGATGAGGTTGTATACGTACGACTGCAGGTGGAAGGGATCCTCTCCAGGCGTCTCCTGACCTGTGACCGGTCAACGTGCGCTCGGCGGCATTCAGTATATAAATTTACCTCGGCCCCAGCGAGGATCTCTGAACGGGTTAATGTTCGGCGTCCAAAAGTCAAGCTTTTACCGAGCAGTCAGCGCCTACTCACTCTATACATTACCAGCCCACTCACCCCAGACCGATTGGCATTGTTGAATGCACGCCCTTCCGTACTGACCACGGTCGCAACGGAGTTGATCAAAGCATCGTCGAACGCAGCGCCCATGAGGATAGGTTGAGGAAAGGACGTTGCATAGCTGAACTCCCCAGATTCGGAGAAGATCACACCCGGAGAGTCAGCGAGACCGTGCAGAGCTTCCTGCCACCATCTATGCATTGATCATGAGTAAGCGAGGAATCATCCAGAGGTGCTGCACGCACTGGTATGCAGGAAGGCCCAGCCGAGGGACACCAGGAGCGGTGTTGCCCGTGTTGTTGATCTTCTCTTCGAGAGTGAAGAGGCTGATCAGGGCGGTTGCGCGCTCGAGGGGTGTTGCAGAGGTGTCGCAGACCGTGTTGTTCGCCAGGGGCCCGTTGGCGCAGTCAGGGAAGGCGGCATAAACGTTCGTGGCCAGAGCCAGACATGCGAGAGCAAGCAGGGTGGTCATGTTGACCGTGGGCGAACAGCCAGAAGGTCCGCGGACGGGTAGGGATCGGCGAGGCTAGGGCCGCCGTCTTATAACTATATGCGCGTCGACCATGTTCCGATGGGGAACAGTGACTAAGGGTCAGTCATCACGAAGCAAGGCCGGCGGGAAACTGGTATGGGCGAACGGTGGGGGATGAGTGTAAATCCCGAGAAAATACGCGCACACGGTCCGCGAAAAGTCGGCCAGCTGACCGTGGACGTTATGCATGGCCTGGAGTTGCCTTAGAGTTGCCGTGCCAGGGTTGGGCAATGTTCCATATGACCGTCTCTTGACGCCTTCGTGACGTACGACTAGTACTGTACAAGCTCGAGCAGAGCACGGCTGGTTCCTACGGTTTGAGCCCACTCAGTTGCCCCCGTGTATTGTTCCTTGCATACCTGTATCACACCTGCGACCGGCGATCCCGATCAACCTTGGACAGACCTGCCTTGAGCAGCTCCTGTGCACGTCCGGGTTACCACTATTTGTCAAGCAGGTGTAGTAGGCTCATAGACCGCGACCACACCGGGCCGCTGGGATGATGGCTGGAAGAGGGCTTATCCTCGAGGGTCTAGGAGGAATGTCGGAGTTGACGAAGGCGAGCGCAAGTACTGCAAGCGAGCAAAGACACAGACAAGATGCGGGCGATCGCGGGGCCCCGGTCCTTCCTCGGTGAATGCGTGTTGCTTCCTCTGACACGGTCACATGCTCCGTACGCGCGACGGGTCACCGGTAACGAGCGTACAGACAAGCAAGTACTGTCAATGGTAGTCGGAGAGGGCGAACCTTACCTACATTCCAGATAGTCCCAAAGTCAGGAATTCGGGGAGCACTGACTTGATTGACACTTCCGGGTGATCAACTTCATTCAACACAACTTGTAACAGGCGCCGGCGAAGACTGAGTCTAAACGAACGCAGGAGTCGGCACACTTCACAACCGACCGTGCGGGAGCCCGCATTTGCGGAAGAAAGGCAAAGTTGCCATCCGCGCCAAGAAACAGCACGATGACACATCTCGCCCCCTCGGCTTCTATTCTTTCAGCGATCCTACGTATATATACGTGCAGGCACCGAGACCACCTATTTCTGATGCGTGGGACGAGCCGAGGCGCGTCCTCGTCGTCTCCTTTTCCACAGCGGTGCACTGTGCGCCATCTGCGGACCTGCGGTTGCCTCCGATGTTCTGTACTCCTGCCGCGTCCGAGGTTCTCTACAAGGCGGCGAATTACTAGTGGATCAGGCCAGACCGGCTTCTGCCGCGAGGGAATAGAACGCGGATTGCTTGTTACCCAGCAGGTTTTCTGGGGAATCGAACTCGGTGACCTACATAACCGGGGTGAGACGATGAGTAGACTCGGGGAAATGCGTAGACACTTTACCTCGCCTGCGCTCAGAACGAGTACGCGATCCGACTCCATGATGGTGTTGATCCTATGCCTGCATGAATGGTCAGCGCGTCAGTACTACTGGAGAAAACACTTGTGGGCGTACGCGATTGTGAGCATAGTCACATCCGCAAACAGCGGGCCCCGGATGATGTCTTGTATCGCTTTGTCAGTGTCCAGGTCCACCGCCGAGGTCGCTACAAAAGCTGTGTCAGCATATCAGTCTCTCAACATATAGTCCAACTGACCTTCGTCCAATACTAGAATCTTGGACTAGAACCACAACGGTCAGCATACACTTGAGCATGGTACGGGCCGGGCGCACCTTCCGCAAGAGCGCCCTAGCGAAGCAGAGCAGCTGCCTCTGCCCCGCCGACATCGACGACCCACCCTCTCGGACGGGAGCATCTAAGCCCTCAGGGAACGACTCCACGAACGCCTTGAGGTTTACCTGCTCGAGTGCGACCCATATGTCTGCATCCTCGTGAGCCCCCGTTGGATCGATGTTTTGGCGGATCGAGCCCTCGAACAGGTCCGGACTCTGCGGGACAATTGAGATGGACGAGCGGACTGCGAGACACAATCCGTCAGACGTGGAGTGATTAAAGGGATGGAAGGTACATACGATCATGGAGCCCAACTTTGGTGATGTCGACGCCATCGATGAAAATCGTACCAGATGCGGGCTCGATGATGCGGAACAGGGAGAGCAGCAACTTCACAACCAACGTCAGCACTTCGAGCTGCACAGTTAATACATCTGTTCCTCACAGTGGACTTCCCAGACCCTGTCCTACCACAGATGCCTATCTTCTCCCTGTGGTTCTGCGTGGCGTCGCTGCGTTCAGTTTATGTACCACCTTAGCCAGAGAACAAGGACTCACGATCTTGATGGAGATTTTCTTCAACGCCAGGTCGAGCTCCGGGCGGTACCTCGCACAGTAGTCCCTGAACTCGATCTCACCCTTCGTTGGCCAGTCCTCCGGCACCGCGTCAGGGATCTCTGCCGGGGCCTCGGGCTCCAGATCAATGTAGTGGAGGATGCGTTCGACGCTGACGATGTTCGTCTCGACCTCGCTTGCAGAGCGCACGAGCCAGTTCTGCGGGCAAAGCCTTCAGCTGCTTATTTACCCGAGGTACACGGAGAGGGCGCACCAGAGACCCTGTCGTGTTCAGCGCGTACGATAACACGAAGCCCACGAGACCGGCATCGACGCCACTAGTCACCAGGGCCACAAGGGCCAGCATGGCAGCGATGAAGATGATCGTGGCACCCATGAATTCAAGGCGGATCGCGAGCCATCGGTTCACGGATATACTACGTATATATTAGGCTCAGGTATTTACGGCTGTATGCGAGGGAGCAGACGGACCTGGGCAGGTAACACATCTGATTGCGGTCAACGCGACGCTCGTTGTTTTGTATGAAGACGTTCTGTTGCCCGAACGCCCGGATGGTCGACAGGCCGTTGAGCGACTCTGAGAACCAGGCGAAAATTGGGGAACGGGATACGGCGTCGAGTCGCTTGAGTTCTCTCGACGTAGAGAGATAGTATCTGTCATCATACGTGAGCGATATGCAGTGATGGACAAATCGAACGTACATCATCACACGGACGTAGAACCACGCCAGGGGCGGGACAGCAACCAGCTGACGGACGTTTTAAGTTGTATAAACGATGGATGAGACGCGCGGACGTACGAAGAGAGGGAAGCTAGCGCCGATAACAAGAACGATGATGGCTGTTGCACAGGCGGTCCTGACAGTGCCCTGTATGACTCTGGCGATAATCTGATCCACAACATATGTATCTCGCGAGAACAGGTTGAGGATACTGCCACACTGGTCAGTGAACTATGCTCCCGAATCTCACGACGGACCCACCGTCCCGTAGGAGTCAGTTCAAAGAAGCTCAGGGGAGCTCGCATGACTGCGTTCAACATCTACCAAGTAATCAGCGACAGAAAGACGGCGTAATTGGAGTGACACGTACAGAATCATGCAAAAGCCTGGAGCTGCGCACAGAGCACAGTACCCACAACAAAATCGACGCGACCGTCGCGGATAAAGTCGACGCCAATGAGTACAGCCCGTACATGAGCAAATACCAAAACGCGTCCCGGTTCGAGCCCGCATTCAGGTTATGCTCACCCCATGCGCGGAGCGTGTTGTTACCCAGGACAGACAAGACTTGCTGGAGCACCATGCAGACCACGAAAAAGGTAAAACCGGTCTTGGAAGCGGCCTGGATATATTGGACATACACATCCGCCTTGACGCGGCCCTGCTCGCTGTGCTCCTTGGTCATACCGTCTGATACTGTGCGCGTCGGGAGGTTGCTGACGAGCGCGGCCTTTCCAAAGCTCTGTCGGCGCTCAAGCTTGAGGTCGACCGTCTGGAGCTTCTCCTCTGTAAGGTCAAGGGAAGAGTCTACGACGGTGTCGCCCTCGGAGGAGGGTGTTGCAGTATCTCTCAGGAATGGCGTCGACATTCCCGACGTGGCCAAGGTACCATGACCTTTTCTGTGGCAACATCATGAGCACAACTGCACTTGCAGAACAGGGAGGGTTGCAACTGACATAAGTTTGTACAACTGAGACTCAGAGTTCCTCACTAGGTCTCGGTATGTCCCTGTTTCGAGAATTATGCCTCTTCTCATGTAGAGTATCTGATCGAACTGCTTGAGGAAGTGTATGCTGTTCGTGACGATGATTCTAGCTTTCGTTGCAAGAAGACCATTGGGACCGATAACGTTATCTATGGAAATCAAAGACGCGTGGGCATTAGCACTATGCGGCAGATATTGAACGTTGAGACAAACCGAAAACATGACGCGCGACATGTGCATCTACTGCAGCAAGGACGTCGTCGAGAATGACTCTTATCATGCCACATTCAGCTCTGCAGTTGTACGAAGGACACTGGTAGGGACTCACAGATCTGCTCTGGCATAGACAGCCCGGGCAAGAGCGACGCGGGCTCGCTGGCCACCACTCAGCTATACAGACCACGGACTAGGGTTAAGTGTCTGGCCGAAAACGAAAACCATACACCACGGGACGCACCGTGATCCCCTTTTCGCCCACCTCAGTCAGATCCCCGTCGGGAAGGAGCTCCAGATCTTGTCTCAGCGCGCAAGCTAGTTGATGCTATTAGTCTCAATCCAGCATGCCGCGACAGTAGAACACACCATCCAACACCATCTCGTAGAAGTCAGCATCGTACACATGCGAGAACAAGATGTTGTCCCGGATCGTCGCGCTCATTATCCTATCGACCCATCACTGTCAGACCGCATACAACCCAACAAAATACCAGCACACTTACCAAGGATTCTGCGGTGCGTACGACACGGATCCTGACAGCCTGACTTCCCCTTCCGTGCGGATCATCTCACCGAAGATCGACGACAGCAAGCTCGTCTTTCCGGCGCCGACGCGCCCGAGCACGCCGACGAGCTCGCCCTTGCGCACAGTCAGCTCGATGTCCTCGAGCGTAGGCTGCGGCGCGTCCTTGTTCCAGTAGAACTCGCCGTTCTCGATTGCGAGCACCTCGTCGCCCAGCTGAAGCTTCGAGTTTGTGATCAGCTCCCGCGCGTCCGGCTGCAGCTCGTCGGCGCTCAAGAACTCGGACATGCGCCGGACAGAAACGAGGGCTTCGATAATATTGGAGGTGACTTGGCTGATCTGGAATGCGGAGACATGAGATGGCTGCTTGTTTGCTTTCAAAAGTGTGAATATGCGCTCACCATGGCTAGTGGGAAGCTGAGTAGCATGAAGAGCGAGATAGAAGGGAAAATTCTGTCGGACGTCAGCGGAATGTCGGAAGTTGCGGATGCTACTGCGAATGAGCAGAAGGCGACCAGCACTGCGACATAATAAGTCATTACTGGATATTACGGGCCATGTGCATACAGTACTTACGTGGAATGCCACCCCAGAGGGAGGTGTTCAGTGACTTGAGTACTGTCAGTTCTGAGAGCATAAATATTGCGATATGCCTACCGTGGCAACGCCAATTTTCTTGAGCATCTTCAGCTCCTGCTCATTCCTCACTTGCGTGATCCACCGAATGAACGCATTCTCCCACGCATACAGCTTGATGCTGCATACCAATCTTGGTAAGTCCTATCCACAGAACACCCGAGACACCGCCGCAGGAACTGACCTTCGGATATTCGCAAGCAGTTCGCTCATCAGCCTCGTCCGCTTGTCTCTGTTCTTCATTTGTTGCTCCTGGAGCTTCTTGAGGATCCGCGCGATTACCGTGTTCAGGGGTATGGAGACGATCATGATAGCGACGCCAACGAATGCTGCCCAGCCGAGGATGTTGTAGAGAGAGATAAACGCAAGAGTAATCTACACCATGCAGCTACATAAGGCTTCAGTATATGTATGGGGGACACAAACTTACCTGGAAGGGGCCTGAGATGGAAATCAGTCCGTATGTGCAAAGATCTTGCAAGCGCGTCGCATCAACCGACATGAGATTGACGATGTCCCCCGATGCGCGCCCACGCCCGTCGTTCGAGAGTACAAGGGCCTTCTGGTAAATCGCACTGACAAGACCAGCGCGCACGCGCATCCCCGTCTCGAAGCTCCGTTGGAAATACTATGAGGCAGCGTCCATCGTCAACGTCTATGCTGAGACTGCCGGGAACACGTGCAGTCATACCTGGTGCAGAATGACCGTTTGCGAGACGGAAGCGCAAAACATGATCACGGCAATGGCAAAGCCCTCGAGCTCGCTAGGACGCTCGCGCCCGGATGCGCGAGCGCTCTGGTATTCAGAGATGTATGCAAGCAGCAAGCGGAGGAGCTGCGGCTGTAGGAATGCGAAGCAATCCTGCGTAAGTTTCAGGAACGCGGCGACGGCGTATGGCCCGCCGTAGGCAATAAAGAGCGAGGTCCACAGACCCTTGCTGAGCGGATGTCAACGGGACACGGAAACGAAGCGAAAGATCAGGCTCACTGCTTCTGAAGTGCATTCTGCAGCCTCCTACTGAGATTTGCTGCCTCGTCCTTGGGCACCAGCGATGGTAGGTCGTCCTCCGTAATGTACGTCTTCGCACCCTTTTTCATAAGGCTTGACATCCATGAGAACGTCCACACACTAAAGACGTTCGCCGTGAGAAGCGGGCTCTCTACGTGGTCCTTCTCGGTGCTTGGCAGCTTGTCTTCAGGCGAGAGCTCTACACCAAGGCTCTCCAGAACAAACGCAGCCAGTCCCAATGCGGTGGCCGCGCATTTCAGGGCAAGGACGGGAATAAATGCGTGCAGCGAGGTGTCCGCGACCGTTCTACACCACACGATGACACAGGCGGCGTACGAAGGCCAAAACAGGAGCAGGAGCGTAGAGGAAGAACGCGTCCGGTTGTGGTTGAGGTAGGTGAGGACAGGCGCCACGAGCAATGCGAGAATGTCCAGAACATAGCTTTGTATGATGGCGACCGGCCGACGGGTGACAGCAACCAACACGAGATCCGCGCAGCTTGCAGCACACGCGAGGGCGAGGAGGATCTGAACCGTGACAAATCATGCCACCGCGAAGTCAAAAGTCTAGTGAATGGTCGGCTTCCGAGCGGATCAACAACCACGTACGAGCTTGGCTCTAAGCACCCACACGCTCCTTCGACTCCTCGGCAACACTTCCCATCTGCGTAAAGCCCAGCACCGGAACGTGGCCGCAATGGCGAAGAACACGAGGAGGGTGGAGAGGAGGATGCCTTCCTCGAAGCAGGGCGTGAAGTCGAATGGGCGCGCGGTCGAGATCGGACCCCAGCCTTCTGGGTTGCTGCACCGTGCCGGTGAATCCATGGGCGGCGGAAACGACGTCGAGCACGCTGAGCACGCAACGAATGGCGACGCCGACGCTGCTTATATACCCCCCGCGCTCTCGCATCCGCCGGCCTCCCTGCCGCGCGCTCGGCTCGGATGCACATTACGTTGATCGGGCAAGTCAAATTCACCAGGCATGATTTTGACTTCGCACTCGACCTCCATGCTCGCTACCGTGCGTCGATTGTTCATGCTGAAAATTCTCCAGATAATCTCACTACGATGTACGTGACGTCGAACTCGATGAAGTCCGGCACTCTGCATGAGCTTGCAGCAGCCTGCCGGTGGGGATTAGACAACTTGAAGCAAGCGACGAAGCTTAAGAGGCCCACATGGTCACTGAGACAGCCGCGCTAATCGTCGACGGAAATATCTCAATCTGGAGCCTGAGTCAATCTCACCGACACCGTGACTTCATGTTGCTCGTTGGGCTCCCCACCCGTGAGTTATGTAGTACTAGTCAGCGTACCCACTGCCTGCCGGTGCTGTCATTTGAGCACAGGTCTATATCGCTGGAGGCACAACTTAAAGGCCCCACGTTACGTAGGTTAATTTGACACAGGAGAAACCCGCTTCCAGTCACATATGCAGAGTCTTGCTCTCCATAAAAGATGGATGATGATATGTTTCGACAGAGACTCCGTATCGGGAAAGAGCAGCAACAGCAGGGATCCATAGTTCTCCATCGCGCGATCGTTCAATCTAATCACTACGGTCGCCTGCTCGAGGAGATACGGCCTCCCGGGCACTGGCAGTGCATAACGTCGCATGGCGTTCGAGAGGAATGAGAATGACCTCTGTGTTCTAGAGACTGCCAGTGGGGGATAGTCAAGAACACGTCGGGACAAGTCCGTCGGGAAGAGGTCTGTGCAGTGGCATCCCAGGTATGAACAGTGCAATCCAGTGGTGTCAGATACGATGCACATACTTACCATCTGGCGAGACCGCGACTCACACAATGGGCATCGTGTCCCTCGAGCGGCAGCCATACCGCAGCATATATACTTAGTCGCCGTTGCAGACCATAATAGCCGGCAAGCGTCCATTATGAACTGTCGTCGATCTGCCCACCGCCCATCTGGAGCAAGTTGAGCGGCTTCCCGAAGTGTGAGAGCAGGTCGATGAACTCGGGCTGCACGCCCGGCCAGTCGGTCGTACGTGTAGCGGACCATGGCCTTCGCCTCGATCGTGCTGTCGATGCCTTCGACGTAGATTACTGCGTCCACCTGGGATGCGACGGTCGACGCCCCAGAGAAGGACCCCGTGTTCCGTGGATGACAACTTCATGGTCGCATCGCGCTGCGCTTGCCGCTTGCATACACGACGAGGATTGGTATACGTAACCTTACCATTTGGTCGCCTCTGTTAGTATCATGATTGCCGTCCCAGCGTCGACGGAAAACATGTACTAAATGCTCATGCAATGACTGGCCATGTATCAATACATCATGGTGACTACTCCCGCAGAGAAACTCAGTGCAACGAACGGCATATAGGGAAAGTCGCACCGAGAGACACCCGTGTCCCATCAATCCTCGACCTGTTCTTCATCGTCCAAAACATACTCTTCGTCTTCGTCTTCGTAAGTCCCGTCCTCCGCCACTTCCATAGCTTCCTTCAACTGAGGACAAGACTGTTCAGTTTGGAGCCAGAGCGTGCTGCCATCGAAACACACACCATCTCCAGGAGCTCATGGCATTCATTCAGATGTGCCATCACAATACCCTGCCCTTCCGGGATCGTCCCGTCGACGCCAACGAACTTTCCATCTTTACGCATGGAATCGATCTGGTACAAAGCTAGCTGATACTGTGCGATCCAATGACATCAAAGTCAGCGACTATGAGAGGGTCAGATGCGATGTGTCACGCGATGCTTACTGGATAGAGATCTCGAGGCGAGAAAGGTCCGCCATATTTGAGAACCTCGTTGAGGCACTTCTTCACCGTGGAAAGTTTGTTTGCCTGTAGATGCCTTCTTTCAGCGCGATGTGAAGACATGATGGAACTGAGATTTACGATGGGCATCAGCTCCTCAGACACAGGCTCACTGGACGAGAGGAGTCGGTAGATGAGACCATAACATCTGCGGAGCAGATATAGCAGGACCTGAACGTTTGGCAGCTGAGCAATCGCACATTGGAGTGATGGATCGTTAGACGTACATATTGCCCTGAAGGCCGGTTGCCGTCTGCGTCGACGAACTTCCCATCGACACGCATCTTGTCGATCTCTTGCAAACTCAAGCTGTAATTCCAAAGATCCGTCTCACGGAGGCTCCAGCGATGTGTCATTACCTAACAAATAGAGACCTCGTCAGATACCGGGCCAAGCGTGGTGCATACATGAAGACTCACGAGCTGCTCCAACTCACGTCGGATCTCGCTGAGACGGTCATAGATGGGCCTCAGGGAGGAAGCGACATATCGCGAGTCGTCCTGAGCCCGGATTTCTTGTGCGATCTCAAAGCACTCCTCAAGCAGGGACGAGCAGACTGCTTGAGACGCGGGGACTATTCCGCCTGGAGCTAAAAACTTGCCATCCACACGTGTCCTGGTTTGGCGAGACGGGTATATGCGATATTCAGCGGAGTCACGGGGTGGCAAGGGACATGAAAATGAAAAGAGCGGGTGAGGCAACGAGCGACGCTACAGCAGTTAACATCGGTCAACTCGTGATCAGGAAGCAAGACAATACTCAACGAATCGATTTTGCGCAGTTCTTCCATTAGCGCCTTCAGCTCAGACTTCACCTTCAGGCCATCTTTTTCAGCAGGAAGTAGTTCGGGCTTTGGGGTAGTATCGTTTGTAGGCGTCTTGTCGGGTTCACGTTCTTGCGTCGGGGTCTTGTCGGTTACAGACCGACCTTCGTCCTCCGGAGGTGGACTAGGCTCTTTCGATGCAGGCTTTGAGCGCAGTGGCTCGGGCGCGATAATGACTGGCCTGCCATTTGCTGCTGCTGCCTCTCGAGCAGTCTCCTTAGCTGCAAGAGCGACAAGCTTGCGTCGGATGTTGACAAGCCGTTCGTGTATGGGCACAAGCTCGGGCGAAAGCACGGCCAACGACTCTTGCATACTTTTCAAAACGTTCTCTGCGTTGGATCAGTATCGCTATGATATACGAATAATTGAGATCACATACCGCATTCGTTCAGTTGTCTCTCCAATAGGGTCGTCATCGCCATTGGGTGCTTGCCGCTCTCTGCATCATTCCGCACGACCCCGCTGAATACTCGTAGTCAGTGGACTGCCGCTGTGCATATCGTGCCTTGCAGAGGACGAGCGGGATTACTGAACATAGCCTGTGAAGAGGCTATCGAACGGAGCTTACGTGTGTGATCGTCCTACCTGCCACAGCCGTTCCACGTCGGCAAAGCATGCCGCAGTGACCGTCGCCGTGACCGGGTGATAGTGGGGTACGCGAGAGACACATAGCCAACAACACGCACCGTAGTTCTGCTAGCCGCCGGTGGAAGGGGGCCAGGTCGGATTCATTATATACACCAGATTCGTCCATGTGCTCTAGGATTTGCTGTGCGGGATCATAGTAAGATCGACATGGTTTGATAGAGACGACGGAAAGGCAGGAGAGCTCGAGTAGCGTGAACGTCATGGCGGGTGGGGACAGCAATAATGACAGAGACCGAGCGGAGTTGTGTCTCTGGTCATATCATGGCTTCCCCTTCTCGCCAGTATATATGCGTCCGGCGCGACTACGCCCTTGAAGGAGTACGAGCACGCCTGGCCGCGCATTATGCGTAAAGCATCCGCAACACGCAATGTGTCAATGGTCTCACGCTCTTGGATCTCGTCCCGAAGGCGCTTCGTGGGCGATGATAGGACAGCAAAGGATGCAATCCTATCATCCTGCCTTGTAAGTCAAGCCCGGAAACCTCCCGAGTTAGAGTTTGGGGCCGAATTGCGCTCATGACCCTCCTTTTGCGACTCGTCTCATCTCCGCGCCACTGCACAGCGTGCTGTCATAAGGCAAGAACATAGGGTGGAAAGGTTCATAGACAGAAAAGCCGCGAGAATGAGGACCAGAAGCGGAAAGCGGGCAATATAGACGTCGGAGGGTGAGCCGCTAGCGCCTCGCTAGCAAGGGTAGCTCTGGGCCCACAATTGCTCGCGGGAAAGAGACGTAAGATAGACGTCAAGATACCCGGACGTGCTAATAACCTTCCGGGGATAGGCTGACATTATATGCTTCCCCGGGCGCACGAGCTGTCCGAAAGACGAAATGTCGGGACTCACCCTCATACTGGCGATCTGGCTGTACTTCGAGGGCGACTCCTTTGTTCTGCCAATCGTGAGAAAGAATAATGACAGCAGGTTGAATACATCCGCAAGGGTGGTGTCGAGGCGATTGTTGTACGTAGTGTGATCGTCTCGGACTTCATTGAGACGTGTTACTGCGATCGCCGAAGTAAACGTACGCGTGTTCAACAGCAGCATCGGATCGACCCAATGTAGATCAACAGCACGTCAGGGAAAGCAGGAAAGGGCAACGGACCTTGTTTGATTATAGCCTGGTACAGAGCGTTGACATCGGACGGCTTGATGTACTCTCCTCTATCCTTCTTCAAGGCTGTGAGGCGGTTGCGAATACTACAGCGAGGCGGCCGCAAGTCAGCGCGGAGCGTCCAAATCACAGAATCCCAGAAAGCGCACTTAATCACGGCCTCGAGGATGGGCAGCTCTGCGTTCCGCAGTGTCGACGATCAGTCCGTCCGCGCAGGTCCTTGGCAGTGGCATCGCTCACCTTCCTGGGCTACAGGCGCTGTCATGCTCGGTTACATATACGTCGGTCGTTGCGGACGCGGTTGGGGGGTGTCGTCCTAGACCGTCTGGAGGTTGACGGGGACGATTGCGGGGGATGGGCAGCGATGGTGGAGAAACACAGTCACCGTCAGCTTGGCCGCGGCTCGCGGCTTGGGACGATCGCAGGTGCACGTGGATCCTGCCGCTTGGGGAAGGATTCTCACGGCTGATACTTTATCAAGTTACAGCAGCCAGACCAGGTGCGACACTGCCGCCGAACAGCCATACCGCACTCCCGTCCATCCATCTTGTCCACCCGCACGATCTGTACCCATGGAGAGAATCAAGGAGGTACGTCCCCGTGTGCTCATGTGTATTCGCTCCGAGAACGCGCTCACGACGCGTCATTAGCGCCTCCAATCCCTCCGTCAGGAAGCCGACAATGCAGTCGCCCGCGCCGAGGAGGCAGAGGCCAAGAACAAGAAGTATGAGCAGGAATTGCTGGAGAAGGAGCAAGAGATCGTATCGCTGCAACACAAGCTGTCCGTGATGGACGGCGATCTCGAGAAGGCGGAAACGAAGCTCGCCGACGCGAAGGCTGCGCAGGCGGAGGGCGACCAGAGCAAGACGATCAACGAGGGCCTGCAGAGGAAGATCCAGCTGCTCGAGGAGGAACTCGACGCGGCGGACAAGAATCTCAAGGACGCGATGGAGAAGTATGTATCTCGCGTGACGACGAAGTGTACGCTGAACGTGCCACGTATAGGCTGCGGCAGGTGGACGTCAAGGCGGAGCACTTCGAGCGTCAGGTGCAACGGCTGGAGCAGGAGCGCGACCAGTGGGAGAAGAAGTACGAGGTTCGTGCTGATGCTCTTAAGAGGGACATGTTCTAATGCACAATCGCCCACACGCAGGAAGCCCAAGCAAAGTACCGCGAGTCGAAAGCCGAGCTCGACGAGCTCGTTGCCAATATGGAAGGGCTTTGAGCTTAATCCTGCCTTCCGTCAGTGTCTCCCGCGCATCCCCCTTGCTGAGCCTTGCTGCGAGCTCTCCTTCGCGTCGTCGCTCATGAGCGCGATGCCTCACGATCATACACTCACCTACCTTACAATCCGGGTCTCTTCGTCGATGTCTACTTACTATATGCATGGATCGAATCAAAGCAAGTCGAAACTGGGTATGGCGTAGTGTGCGAAGGCCCGATCGAGACAGATCATCGGTGGCATTCGATTAAGTGGTGAGCGTAGGGTTTGCTTAGAGGCACTGATATCCGTGCCACCGTGGTGTGATTGATATTTGGCAGACGACATGCAGCTAGGATCATTTGGTACAGAGCGAGTCGGATACTGCTATGCAATCCGACAGTTATGAACATTAACATTACCACAAAAACCCCTCAAGCCTTGTCCTTGTCCTCCACGAAGTTGAGTGAGATCGAATTCACACAGTGACGCTCATCGGCTGCGATATGATAGGCATGAGGTTGAGGCTTGTCACGGCAGGAAGTCACACCACCACGTACTGGGAACATTGAAACCTTCACCCTTGAAGACATGGCCCAAGTGCCCCCCACATGCGGCGCACGTTATCTCAATGCGCGTCATCCCAAACGAGCGATCTTCGTGACGTTTCACCGCTCCTGGGATGGCTGCAGACGAGAAGGTCAGATCTGCGCTCATGTTCCCACCGCAAAAGCTTCCCGAGGAAGCGGTGCATTTGAAGTGGACGACTCGGCTCACCGTCGAAGAAGGCCGGCCACCCGCACCCGCTGTTGAACTTGGTGCTGCTCTTGTAGAGCGGGGTGCCGCATCCAGCACAAGCGTAGATGCCTTCCCCTTTGAAATGCTCGTACTTGCCGGTGCCCGAAGGTTCGGTAGCTTTCTGCCTCAGTACCCGAAACTGATCAAGATGCGTTATTTATGCGAGCCCCTACGAACTGAGTAGATCAGGATTCACCTGCTCGGGGGACAGGACGGCCCTCCACTCGCTGTCACTCTTGTTCACGGAGTCGCCCATGATGGTCTGCGTTTGACTGAAGCGACGAGCTGAAGGCGGGGGGAATGCTGAAGGCTTAGCTGCGAGAAGAATTGATCTGATAGATGGGGGTAAGAGCGCAGAACGCATTTAGCATCAGTAAGTGCTCGACTTGGGAACATCCGGGAAGGAGGGGATGACGCGTGCACCATCGTCCGTAAGCACTCCCACGTGGGCGTGATCGGCCCACCGCTGTGTCAGTGTTCGACGCGACGCGTCAGGGCACGTGCCGTCCGACTTTGTCCTCCGAGTCTAAGTGCTGAGTTCTCAGTTCAGATTGTTTTCAGTGTAAACACCATGTACGAACGACCAGACATTTGACTTCAAGTTGATCAAGCATGAAGAGCATGGTGCTGATCATCACCGCCGGCGTCGAGCGTTGGACAGCATCAGTGCTGACATCACGACGGATCACATATGCCAGACGGTATGTTTATAGCCTGACCGTGACATCGAGGACAAGTTCACGCTAACAAATATTTCATACCAATATTCTGGCAGGTAGCATGCTCCCATGTAAACATCCCAATCGTCGCTGCTGCATGTTAGGATGACTATCCGCAATTCCTCCGGCTACTAAAATCACACACCGATTTGTGCATGTCCTCGAAGACCTCTTTCGAAGAGCTGATGAATGAAGACGAAACTTACATCGACACCAAGTACACGGTCCGGCAGGTACGTGTCATCATCAGTTCTCCTCCTTTCCGTTCCTCTCGTTTCAGCACAGCATACTGGAGGGCAACGAACCCGAGCGAAGGTAGGATGCGTGTGGTCCCAATAAAGATGCCGCGCATGTGTGGTTGATACCTTCAGCTGATAGCTAAGTCGCGCTCGGGCGTACTAGCTATCATAGCTTCTGGCTTCGGTGTGGTTCAACAGTTCATCGTCAGTCCGTCAGTCAGATAATCAGATGCTAACTTGTTTACACCAGCACAACGCCTAGCCTAGGGTGAGATCATACTAGATGTTCTAGGTCTTGTTTTGCGTCACTGTAACGGTCAATGGAGCTACGAGCGATTGAATCTCACATCACGCCATGGGTGGGCGCCGGGGCGAGGAGGCACTACCGGGCGGCGAAGGACAGTCGACTACGGCATTTATGTGCTTGATTGTGATCGCTTCTTGGTACTCATTATCAATGGATAACATACCCTTAAGTTTCATTGGCCATGCCAGCCTTCATCTTGTATAATAGCAATGCCTCGAATCGGCTCGTATTTTTGTACAATGAACTAATGCGTAAGCACCTTTTAAATCATCTCGAATCACAAGTGCGCCGCTTATCTCTTCTACTCGCAGGACATGGCAGTGCACCTAATGATGCCCTCAGATTCTTACATCTTGAATTCGATCAGTGAGTACATGTATAGCGCTCTCCAACCAAGGCTAAGGCTCCACGCCCAGCCGCGAGTCTCGAACTGCATACGACGGTCAAAGACGAGGAGGGAACACCAATCAAATCACCAACATCTAAGGCTGAAACTAGGTCATCTATGGATGACGATGTTGCCAACTATCTCGAGTCCTGAGGAGTTTCGATTCTTGTGTGGTAAGAAACCATCCTGAGAGCGACTGAGGTGAAGGCATCGGTCTCTTATCTCCCAGGTACAGTTGATGTTCTACCACACAACCACACAGTGTTACCAATTGCTTCAATCATGCGACGGGGCGATCGCGCTCCTACGACGTGGGAGGGGATGTTCGTTTGTATGTTGAGCGTCCTCTGCGCATGCGCCGCCCGTGTTCACAACATAGCGAGCCAACACTTGATCATCACGTACTGTGCGTTCAAGGACAATGTTGAACGATGAAGGTCGGCTGCCCGACGGCAATCGTGGGGCTTTCAAGCCAGCGCTACCTCACCGCCTTTATATCGGTTCAACATCTCGCGGTGATTCTGTTAGGTCCTCAGCTCCAAAGCGAAGAGGTTGTCTACCACTGCTCGCCAACACGCCCGGAAAGGTAGGGCTGTCGGCCACGTTCACCGCTCGTGCCAATGGCACAGAGCTATAACGAAGACATCGCGGCCACCGGTTACAATGCTGATGCATCTAGTAATGGCTACCTCCTGTCTGAGTCGGTAGTACGGCAACTAAGTCATTCACTCCAAGCGCATTACCATTTGACTACCAATGCCGAGGACTCCAGATATTATCTGAATATGTCATCCCGTGGGTTAGAAGACCCTCTAGCTGATTTCCATCCGTTACGGTGAGCACTCTCTTCACATGCTAGTACACCCTCTCGTTCTTGAAAATGAACATTTGGCATATCCGTAACTTAGGTGCTCACTTTCGCTGGAGACAGCAAGTTATCCTCCTATATCGGACTAGTAAGCCTCCGATACCTGAGATTATTTGTGACGCACTATCTGATCACTTTGGTACAGTAAAGCTGTAGCGGTAACTTACAGAGACGCAACGGTCCAAAATTGCTGGCCTTCTACAGTACCGTAAGTCCTATGTTCTGCTCTGCTGCTGTTATTCAGGCTTAACCAGAGTTTATTCTTCGTGTTGTCAGCGACCTGATCTCGTGTGCTCAATGCAGAGCTCCATCCTTTGATCATAGTGCATACTCAGCAGCAAGGTAATACTCCATCACCGTCTTCTGTCCGAGACTTGCCCACCTTATACTAGCAGTGAACGCGGAATTGATACTCCAAGGGGGGAATACCCATTCAAGATGGAATCGATCTTGCCGGCGCAGGCGCTGTACGTGCACCGGTCCTGATTTGAATGCCGCCAACTTGAACTGCGCCTGATGTCCGAATTCCCTTCCATAGACAGAGTGGTTGGGACGCCACCCAGGCATATGCTCATCACGACGGCGCACTGCCTGTCTATCATGCTGGCTTATACATGAATTCGCAGCGTTCCAACTACGCTCGGGACCGTCACTGGCAGGCGCCTCGGCACTCTCCGAGCAACGACTGGGAGATCGCTTCGCCATCTCGCTCTAAAGCTCTACCCCGTCGTTGGCAGGATGCTACCGCTTCCCAACACTCCCCCTTCGCCGTCTCAAATTCCGCACAGCCTGCCCCCTCTGAGTTTTGCGAGTCGCAAATCTGTCACTGGGATGGCTGCGGCGTCTGGCTAGACGATATCAGCCCGGGGGGAGTACAGTGCCACCTCAGGCACGACCACCACATAAGCAGGACTCAGCCTGAGTGCAGAAAGACTGGTGTACAGGGGCGCTGTAGGTGGGAAGTCGACGGCGGCGTATGCGGGTGCCCGCTGAAGGTCAACAGTTATGCGAAGCACATCGCCTCCATTCATCTGAAAAGCACGGCGAGGAGATGCCCGGACTGTCAGAAGGTTATGGGCCGCGAGGACTCGCTGACTCGACATCGGCGGGCCCACTGTAGTGCAAGGCAGGACTCTGGGCAATCTGCTGCACTTTACTGCTAGTCAATACACAGGGGTATGATGCAATAAATTTGGAGGTATAAGCTAAAGCGTAACCTGTCGCATAGCAGAGTGATTGGGTACGGAGAACCTTGGAGTTAATCTCTGAACATGTTTCGGCTGCAGAATGAATAATCTCCGGCACGGCTAACACAAACATATATGGGGCGCCATCGACCGAATTGAACGGTCTGCCGTCTTCTGCTGTGTGTATCATAACACAGCCCGACGGCACGGTCTGCCCACCATGCCGAGCGCGGGCGCCGGCCAAAATGAACCGCGTACAAATCGTATGTCCTATCGTGAGCGAATCGTGTATGTAAGTCCACCCACAAGTGTTTCTGTCCGCAGTGTTCTCCGGTCATTTCCATGTTCATATTCCGCCACCTTCAAGGCGCAGGCTGGGGCCAGTAATCCAGAACCGCGGACTCGCCCGTGAGGGCGAAGCTCTGCGTGCTCTTCGGCTCAACGTCGAGCAGGAGCGTGTATTCGCCCGGATAGAGAACCGTATTCCCGTAGTCGTCCCGGCGCGCGAGCGACCCAAGCGTGAGATTCAGCGTCGTCATCTGGCTCGACAACGGCTCCACACCGTGCAGGCGGTCGTACGCGACGAGGACCTTGTTCGGGTACGGCGCAGGTCCATGTTCACCCGCGACGAACAGAAGCGCCACGTAGTCGGACGCATACATACTCCCCGTGTTCGTCACGCTGACCGTATACGCCTCGAACGGGCACAGGTCCAGGTACGCCGCACCCGCGCACGCCGCGACGAGGCTCTGCACGTCGTAGCTCGCCGCGGACGGCGCGCTGAGCGTCGCGGAGAAGTTCGTGTAGTGCAGCCCGTACCCGAACTCGAACACGGGCGTGCCGGTGTACCACATGTACGTCCGGCCGGGGCTCGTCGCGCTCGGGCGGAGCGACATGTCCGTCATCGCCACCTCGTCCACGTACGCGCTCGGGTACTGCGTGGTGGGCAGCCGCCCCGCCGGCGCCGCGCTCCCGACGACGATGTCCATGAGCGCAGCGCCGCCCGACTGCCCGGGGTAGCCGCCCCAAATCACGGCGCTGACGTTCGCGTTCTCGACGAGGAACGTGTCGTCGAGCTGCCCGCCGCCCATCTGGAACACGATGAGCGGCTTGCCGAGTTGTGCGAGCAGGTCGATGAACTCGGGTTGCACGCCCGGCCAGTCGATCGTGTAGCGGTCCATGCCCTCCGCCTCGATCGTGTTGTCAATGCCTCCGGCGTAGATGATCGCGTCCGCTTGGGAGGCGGCGTCCAGCGCCTCGGGGAAGGACTCCGTGCTGGTTCCGTTGATGCTCGGGCCCGCGGCGTACAGCACCGTGTAGTCCAATGCCTCGGCCGCCATGAGCGGACTGATGAGGTACGGTGCGACGCCGTAGTAGTTTCCCTGCATCTGCACCGTCGCGTTGGCCCACGGCCCAATGAGTGCGAGCGTCTTGATGTCCTTGGACAACGGCAACGTGCCGTCGTTCTTCAGGAGCGTGATGCCCTCCACAGCAGCTGTGTACGCAAGCTGTTCCGCATACGGCGTACTGACGTCCTCCCACCCGAGCTGGCGGTACGGCTGGTTCTCGGCGGGGTCGAAGTAGCCGACCTTCACGAGGGACGCGTACTTGCGAACAAGTGCCCTGTCAAGCGTTGGCTCGCTGGTCAAGCTCTCGTTGAGCGCCGCACCAAGGTAGGCAGGATAGAATGTCGTATAATTAACCCCGGGCCCGCAGTCGAGGTCCGTGCCCGCGTTGAGCGCGTCTGCGGCGGCTTGCTGTGGCGTCTTGGCATAGTCCTGCTCCGTGTAGATACACTCGACCGCGCCGCAGTCCCCCGTGACCCACTGGTCCTCGCCCCAGTTCCAGTGCCCGCGCAGGATGTCCTGCAGCAGGTACGAGTTCGCGCACGACGGCACGCCGTTCACCGCGTTGTACGAGCACATGACCGCGCCGACGTTCGCGTCGCGCGCGCACGTCTGGAACGTCCGTGTGTAGTACTCGGACAGATCCTGCAGAGAGACGAGAGCGTCGAAGCTGTAGCGCAGGGTTCCCATCCAGTCCTCGAGGTCATACGCCGCATAGTGCTTGCAGGTCGCGACGACGCGCTTGTATGTTGGGTCCAGTCCGCCTTGCAGACCCGTGATGAGGTTGTATACGTACGACTGCAGGTGGAAGGGATCCTCTCCCGGCGTCTCCTGGCCTGTGATCTGTCAATGGGCGCTCGGCGGAAGTAGAGATATAAATGTACCTCGACCCCAGCGCGGATCTTTGAACGGGTTAATGTTCGGAGTCAAGAAATCGAGCTTTGACCTGCTGTCAATAATACCTTATTATATGCATTACTTGTGCAGCTTACCCCGGAGCGGTAGGCGTTGTTGAATGCACGTCCTTCAGTACTGATCACCGTGGCAACCGCGTTGATCAAAGCATCGTCGAATGCAGCACTCATGAGAATAGGTTGTGGGAAAGACGTCGCATAGCTGAATTGCCCGGATTCGGCGAAGTTGACACCCAGAGAAATCGCTACACCATGCAAAGCCTCGTTTGACCATCTATGCGCGACGCATGAGCGAGCGAGGGGTGATACGGCGGAGACGCTGCACGCACTGGTATGCAGGAAGACCGAGTCGTGGGACACCAGGAGCGGTGTTGCCCGTGTTGTTGATCTTCTCTTCGAGGGTGAAGAGACTGATCAAGGCGGTCGCACGTTCACGTGGAGACGCTGCGGTGTCGCAGACCGTGGTGTTCGCCAAAGGGCCATTGATGCAATTAGGGAATGTGCAATAGACCTTAGTGACGAGGACCAGATAGGCGAGGGCGAGTACAGCCTGAGTCAGCATATCGAGTCGGGGTGAACACGAGAGAACGGGCAGACGAAGATCCATCAGGCCGAGGGGGCGTGTCACTTATAGCGGCGTGGACATTGGATGTATTCTAAGGAGAAAAGGCGTAGAAGCGGATTCTGGCACACATGTCTGCGGAATACATTGTTGAGCAAACGTCATGGTATGCATGACTTCTTCACCGTCCCTTTCCTTCTGTTCTTGATCGTTCCACGCCTGCCTCAACACTATCACGCTTCTCAAACTCCCTGACAGGCTCAGAGATACAATAATAGATATTCACTCACTGTGCGATATCATCAGCTCTGCGGGCGACGTGAATCCGTAGGCCCGGCACATGCAGCTGCAACGAGCTCGAGAACGCAGCTGAGCGGGACAGGTTGCTCGCATGCATAGTAAACAGCTCTCGCCCGCAGGGTACAAGTAACTGTACCGGAGCCCAGTCGACCGGGGTCGCCTGCCTCAGCCAGACAGAGACCGAAGTTAACAATGCGCGTGGCGTCCTCAACGTTTAATTGTTTCCTTTTGCGGCACCTGAAATGCCAAACCTTCGCTCGTCATTGTTGTTCCGTGTGTAGATCCATCGCCGCTCAAACCGAGCGTCTTCGAAGGACTCGACAACTGCCTGCGACCAAAACGATTCATGGGCGTTATGTAAAGGATAAAATTCCGAAGAATCCTCGCATACCATACGAGAGAAGTCGAACAGCTGACCGTGGACGCTCCACAGTAATTACCGTCAAGGTTGAAACGCAATTCGGCACATATGTCCATTTCTATCCCACGGCAGCGTATCATTCAGGCCGTGAGGCCATTGAACGGCTGAGTACTGGGATCTGTCCCTGTAAACCTCGCCCATTCAGATGAGCAGGTTGCCTGACTCTTTCCAAGTCATCCCAGGAACAAACCTTACACTATTGTACTCAGCCAGATGCTTCGACCGAATCGGAGGCTGGATAGGCGATAGCGACAGAGGAGGGCCGTGATTTAAGGGTTGGGATGAATGTGAGAGATGCCGATGATGGTGGTGGTGGTGGCTGTACTTCAGGCGAGTAGATGGACACATGCACAGTGCAATTGGGAGAGTTTGGACTGACATATGCGAAGACCAGGCGGGGCTGATCAACCACTGTGATCATCGTGACTGCTTCCTGAGACGTACCGGCAGACTGGGTGAATGGCACTTCAATGGAAGGGAGGGACCATGTCAAGTGCTCACTGCATTGTCACTCTGCTCGTGCCTCCATCATCCATCCTTCCAAGCTTAGCGCATTCTTTGTCCCTGCCGTCACTGGAGTACTGACGCGTCCGCGTCAGCCGTCGTGCTAACCGTCCCGCCGCACTGATACGGCGAGAGATGATGACACAACTGGGAGGAGACTGCGGTCGTAAGTATGGAAGAGGAACCGACCACGTCGAGCGTGCTTCAGTCTTAACTTAGGTTCGGCGCAAGCCACCTCTTCCGGGCCGCCGGGCCGGCTCATCGGAGATGGGGCTTGCAGCGTCACCGCCGTCACGGCTATGGCGTTCTCTCTAGTCTCCGTTGCAGACCATACTTTAAGCTTATACTTAAAAGTAAGGAGGACAGTCGTTCAACCTTATCTATACGTCCTCTCCCAATGGATCGCACACTGCATCCGTGTCTGGCTCATGGGATGAGACGTTCGCATTTGGGATGCAGAGACCGGCACCGCGAACTTGGGCGAGCCACCTCGGCGCCAGGTGAGGCCGGTGTACTTGGCCTGAGCATTCTCACCGGATGGTGATCATATATCGTGTCTGCGTCAAACGACAAGACCGTTCGTGTACTGCACTGTATGGGATGCCGAGATGTGCGGTCGGGCTGCGGCGCGAAGGACACGGCGCCGATGATATCGGTCGCGTTCTCACCAGATGGTATGTGCATCATATCTGGCACAATGGATCGCACTAGGTTCGTACCTGCCAGTGGGATGGGCCACAAGCCTCTTCCCGATGGACCTGTCCCGAGGACCATGCTCGCTACTGTGCGTCGACCCAACGTCAATCACTTATGCTGAAATTTCTCCAGATAAACTCACTTTGCAAGATAGGATTGTGATGTTGAATCGATGGATGGCGGCATTCTGCATGGGCTTGCAATAGGACTGGAAGTAAGCGGCGAAGAGGCCCACATGGTCACCAGTTACCGAGACGGCCGCGCTATTCGTTGACGGAAATAGCTCAAGCCTGCTCAAGCTGGAGTAGGCACCGACACCGTGACTTCTAGTCATGTTGTTCGTCGGATTCCGTGTGATTGTCCGCTCGTACGGAGTCAGCGCAACCACATCTCGTTGGCTAGCGTCGGTGCCATCCGCGTCATATGAACACAGGTCCGTATCGCCGGAGGTACAAGGCTCCACATCTCGTAGACTAACCTGATCTGACACAGGAGAAAATCGCTTCCAGTATGCAAAGTCTTGCTCTGGATAAACAGACGGCGAAATGAGTATTTAGGTCTCGGCAGAGAGACTCGGTATCTGGAGACAGAGTTCTCAATCCTGCGATCAATCAATCTAATCACTAACTGCTCGAGGAGATACTTAAGTATGGTCTCTCACGCGGTGCACAATATCACATGGAACGATCGAAAGGAATGAGGATGACCTACCGGTATGTTGTGTCACTCTAGAGACCGAAAGATAAGTAGTCAACAGCACGTCGGGCCGCCGTGAATATCTAGCGAAAACACCACTATCTACGTAGTATATGGAACCCCTCCTCAGCTCAGGCTCCTCTCCCTCTTCAAAGTCTCGCAGTGGAAACCGAATTTGCGTGTGGGACGGCGGGGACTCTAATGGGGGTAGACAGACTATAGCGAGCAACCCATTCATCATGAGATGATGATACACAACGTCTTCGTGAGTCCGTATTGAAGTTGTGATTGAGCGCACGCACAACTGAGATTAATTTTGGGAAGGTAGGAGGTTTCCATTTCGGGGAATCACACAAAACGACGACGGCTGCGTCTTCTTACATAGCTCTTCTTAGTCCGTAGACTCCATACGACCTGCATAGCCTTCTCTTAGTTGAATCATCTCAATCATCTCTCGTCGTTCCCTCAGGGTGCTCGTATCGCATGCACATTATTGTTCCTAAACGTCGGTTGTGGTACATGCTCGCGTCCAGACTGCAGGGGTAAAAAATGCGCCGGGCGTGGAAAGATGGAGGCACGAGCAGGGCGACAATGGAGTAAGCACTCGATGTGGTCCATCCCTTCCATCTACCTAGTCTGTCGGTACGTTTCAGGAAGCAGCCACGATGATCGGAGTGACTGGGATGTTAGGTCAGCTTGGTCTTCACGTATGCCAGTCTAATCTGTCTGTCCAGCCTCCGATTCCGCCAAAGCATCTCGCTGGGTACGACATTGCGCAAGGTTCGTTCGTGGGGTGACTTGGAAAGAATCAGGCAACCTGCTCATCTGAATGGGCGAGGCTTACAGGAACAGGCTCTACTAGTACTACTCGGCCGTTCAACGGCCTCAAGGCCTGAATGATACGCTGCCGCGGGATAGAAATGGACACAGGTGATTGCTGTGGAGCCGGCCACACGCTATGCGGAGCGTCTATGGTCAGCTGTTCGACTTCTATTGTATGGTATGCGGGAGTTCTTCGGGCCTATTCCTCACCATTATCGGAGCGATTCTGTCAATGTGGCAGAGAACCCCAAGCCACAAATACTGCAAGTCGCGTCGCGGGCAGCTGTCAAGTCTTTCGGAAGATGGTGCGAGAACAGAGCGAAGGTTTGACAGCTCAGGCAAGGAAGCTAGAAGCAATTGAAACTCGAGGGCGTGATATACATAGACGTCGACGCAGCCCGCATTGTCAAGGTCGGTTGATGTCTGCAGCTGGCTTTGACATGCGACCCGGACCAGGCTCCGGTGCAGATACCCCACGGGTGAGAGCTGTTTATGTGCGCGACCTGCCCGCTCAGGTGCGGTTCTCAAGCTATGGTACCACACAGTGAGCGGATCTCTTGCACAGCGCTTGACAGGGCACTTATCCACCTGTACGCATCCCTCGTGAAGGTCGGGTACTTAGACCCCGCCGAGAACCAGCCATACCGTCAGCTCGGGTGGGAGAGGAGGTCCGTACTCCGTATGCAGAAAAATATGGTGCTATATGCTGTGGGTCCGAGCATCCACGGGGCCAGCACTGCACACTGGAACAGCGACTCCACATACGGCCCATTTACAGCTTTACCTTCATCTCCATGACCCGTGTAGTTCTGGGCATTACCCTCGCCCGCTCCCTCAGCACCCTACGCAGAATCTTACCGCTGGCGCTTTTGGGAATCGCGTCGACGAACTCCACACCGCCTGCCAACCACTTGTGGCGCGATTTCGCCTGCGCAACGTGCTGTTCCCAATTCATGGACGCTCATTAGGCGCACTCCTGCCCCTTTTTATCGAACTGGCGCACCTCGTACACAGTTTCTCGCATCACTCTCGCCTTTTCCGGGTCGGCGGATATGGCTGCCTGAGAAGGGTGGAGAACAACGAACGCTAGAGGAACCTCGCCCGAATAATCGTCCGGCACGCCGACGACACCTGCATCAGCGACAGCGGGGTGTGCCAGGAGATGACCCTCCAGTTCGGCGGGGGCAACTTGGTGCCCGCGCACTTTGATGAGTTCCTGTCAGTGTGCCAGTGAGTTTGATCAAGGGTGCAGACCAGGTTGGATCAAGTATCACAGCAGAGGTGAAGGCTCATACCTTGATCCGGTCCGTCACGAACAACTCGCCGTTTTCGCTCATGAACCCTTCGTCGCCTGTGCGGAGCCATCCGTCCTCTCTGAATGTCTCCCTGGTCCTATCCATCCGTCCCCAACCCACCCCAGGAATAAGCATCCCTCGATAGCGGGGAACACGCGGACGTACGCTTCAGGGTTTCCGTAATAACCGAGTACAACTTGCGCACCCTTCACCCAGAGCTCCCCCGGCTCGCCGACACCAGCGAGAGACCCGTCTGGCTTGACGATCTTTACCGTCGTTCCTGCTACAAGCTGTCCACTGCTGCCAAAAGTACCCACTTTTTGGGATAATGGCCACTAGCGTGCGCAGTCCGACAGTACCAACAATACTTAGCCCCGCTTCCGAGATGTGCAGAGAAGGAGCATACCATGCTGACTGTAGTAGTGGCTTCCGTCAAGCCTTTGGAGCCGTGTGAATGCATGGATGTATTACTGTCGCGTCGAGACGTTTACACGTACCATATCCCTGCCCGAGCTGGATGTGAGGAAGCACCTCGAGAAGCTGTGAGGTGAGCTCTGCCGTAAGCGGAGCGGCACCGATCATGCACACTCGCACATGAGATAGGTCGTAGTTACGCGTGGAAGGGTGCTAGTTATCAATCCATCAGCCAAACGAAACACCTTTCGACCAGGGGACACAAACCTTGCAAAGCAAGACGACTTGTGGAGGAACTAGGCTGCATGTGCCATCAGCGGACGGTCACGGAGCTGGGAATAAGCGTACAAGAGGTGCGTTATGCGGTGATGTACGACGCTCCTGAGGAAGTTCTCATGGTTGTATTTGGAGAAGATGACGACAGTCATCTGAAGAGATCACGACTTTGAGCAACGAGACGCGCCAGATTGGTGGTAACAAACCCCTGCGAATAAGGGAATATGCAACTAAAGGTCCAGAGGACTGAGTCTTAGTACCGGAAGGACGCGCAAAAGGTGAGAATGCGTACAGTGCCCGTAAAACCGTACATATCTTTCACCATCGTCCTTTCAGTACTCTGCCCCTGCGGCTGAAACTTCGTCTGTCACTCACGGGAAAGGGGTAGTACTATGATCAATATGACCATGGTCAATTTCCTGGAGTCGCTGGGGCACGTTGCACGAGACCCACCAGCAGCACACCGATCTCCTGGCCTCACTCGCGTATCCTCTACCGGCGCATACTCCTCATTCACCCTCCAAGTTGTTGCAGTCTGGACGATGATACACATCATGTTATAATGCGATATCGCGACAGCCTTCGGCTTGCCCGTCGTCCCGCTTGAATAGCATAAGACTGCGATCTTCGTCTTCGCCTCTCCCTTCTTCAACCGATACTCGGGATATCTGGACGCGCCAAGTCCGATCTGGATGACTTCTTCAAATGGCCTTGTCCCGCTGGGGAGTTGGGCCTTGAGCTTGTGCGCATCGAACACAATCACGTGGTCGTGTGCAAGCCCAGTCGCACGCGCTGCTTCCAGTGCAGTCGCGAGGTTACTGATGTGGGCTATCAAGAGGCACGGTCGAGCAATCTCGAGCTGATAGATAAGCTCGTCTGTTGTCAGAACTGGACTAATTAATCTAACGTCAAGAAACGCGGAAGAGCCGCAGAGTCGATGGATGAGTGCTAGCACGCGTGTCGGTCAAGACTTGGATGGACTTACGCTGCGATAGCTCCGAGGCGATGGGCAGCCCAGGTAGCTATGACGTAGTCGATGTGGTTTTGGGTGTAGAGCGCGACTATTTACCATTTGTTGAGTGCGCGATACGACGCAGGCACGTAGTATCCTGGCATGAACAACCGTGCTACATACCAGCATCTCCATTCCCTAGTAGTAGATAGATTATGAGCGAATAGCATGATTCCGAGTCGACAGGTTCCTTACCTATCTTCCAAACTTCATACATGGCGCGAGCGAATGCGTCTGTCCGTGTAATCACCTAAAGTCAAGGGACTTAAGCACCGCAGTAGCAGTGGAGCGCGTATGCGCGAATCGGATGGATCCCACCCACCTCAGCCTCGAATACCTCTTTCCCCGTCTCCTCGTCGATAAACCAGGGTGTATCCCTTGGTCTTTTGGCTCTATGCGGGTGGTCCACTAGCCCGTCGAGCATGAATTGTGCCAACGTAACATCGCCCGGCGGTGGTACGTGCAGCTCGACCTTGGAATGAAAGACCGTCATTTGTACTCACGCCGGAGAGGATTGTCAGACACGACGGTGGGAGCAAAGAGGGAAAGCGCTCACGAGAAGATAGAAGGCTTCGATCCCTATAGTTTGATTAGTTTCCCAATGCACGCAGACCGCAGTAGGACTGTCGGACCAAAGTGGCTCTGGGCGACGGTGGTTCAGGCTGCCCGTCGTCTCGCGGCAGGTCCGCGTGCATGAAAGATCGACTTCGTTCTAATAGCCAAGATGGACTGGCGTTGGGATGTCCGGGTTGGCATTTGTGACACATCGCATCTACATACCCGTTCAAGTCGGTGGTCCTTGAAGATCATGCCAGCGCTATCAAATCCGCAATGCCAGGTGACACTCATATTCGTACACTGGTAGTACATGTCTCCGGAATCCTGTCTTGTGTCTCTCAACCGTTTCATTGCGAAGGCACGAGGGCCATCATGCTGAACTGCACACTCGTCGTCTGTGCCACATACGTATCCTTCACGTACTTGGCCACGTCCTGCGCGTCCGATCACGATGAGCTTTCTCGGAAAGGTTGCTCCGGCCGCGCTCCTTACCTGAAGCAAATTCGTCGACGCGCCCCGATCGACAGGTCCTGCCCGGCGACCATCGAGCTCCAGGAGACGACGAGGGTTCGCGGACTCGATGTCGTCACGCGGCGGGTCCGGCGCCTGCACGAAGCACGCGAAATGTAGGTCCGTGTGCATAACTGCCTCGGTGACAACGGACTGGCCGGAAGAGGCAGCCTCCGCGTGGATGTTTGCGAAGAGCGGAGTGGTCTCAAGCACCTTGGCGCGCTCTTCAGGCGTCAATTCTGTAAGGATTAGGGTGAGGATCAGCGACGCGCTGTAAATGTGGACAATGATGCACATGCCTTTGCATTGGTCGATGAACTGTTCAAGAGGGCTCTCAGGAACAAGAGTCACATCTGCCTTGGAAGAGAAGCGTGATGTGAGCAAACAATTCATGAGATGCACAAAACCGAGAATCTACATTGGCAAGTGCATGCAAGAGTCCAATCGTCCCACAGGCATTGCCGATCTGCAATCTCCAGCTGTCAGCCCAAATGCCCAACCAAAATTATAGTCGACTCGGCACATACCGTTTGCTTGATGTAGAAGACGGTGGGATCAATTGGGTGCTGGCCCTGGTTCTTGATGTTCTCGTCTTCCTCTTTCCGCCGGGTCTCATAGTATTCGGAGATAGGGAAAAGCAGGATCACCGCTTCGACTGGCTGGGGGACCATTGCCAATAGCTGAATTGCGGCAACCATGTCGTCTCAGCATTGATGATGAGCCCATACAGAGTAGATCGGGCGCACATCTCCGTCTAAGCCGTAGATATCCACGAATTCCGCCCGCGAGGTGACAAGTCCAGCCTTACTCGCCCACTATATTGAGGCAGCGAGCAGTGTAATCAGTGCCTAATCCAAGTGCTGAGATATCTTCCGTACTTGGTTGAGTACCTAGCGATGCCACCTCGAATGAGTAAGTGTGTTCTGCAGCGGTCTGAAGACGCGACGCGCACATCAGGGTTGCTCTCGAGAGGGATCCAGCGGCTCAGAGTACCAGACATGTTGACTCGATACAGAAGCACGCGGAATGATCAATCGCCCGGAATATGATGAGTTGCACAGTTGGCTGTGGTGGTATGAGCAAGGTGAAGGCGGAGCTGCCGCGTGCGCGACGCGTAAGTCAAGCGGTAAGTTGCACTGCGCGCCCTCGTGACCCGTCGTGTATGACGCCACGCGTTTGAACGCGTCCACAGGCGCGCCTATTCTCACCGTCATTGCCTGAAGATCAATTGCACACAAGCAAATTACATCTAATACGGATACAATGATGTCTTGTTCAAATACACAGCTACTCTCTTCTATCCTCCCTCTCCTTGCATCCGACCATAAATTATGTCATGACTGTGTAGTCGGGGCCTCTTGCTTTCCACTCTCCTTGACCGCATCCTCTTCGTAGCCTTCCACCTTCATATCGTTCAGCCCAAGTTCCTCGTTCTGCTCCCATGTCCTGTCATACGTCTCAATCTTCATGTTCGGGTCTGGATCTGGCGCGTACAAGTTCTGGAGGTAGCTGTTCGCGAGTGGGTCGTCCAGGATGACGGTGAACGGCTGATCCACGCTCTTGACCGCCTTCAGCTTCCCCAGGAACTCCTCGAACTTGTCATCGCCACGGCGTGCGTCCGTGAACACCTTCTCTGACAGCTCCTCGTAGACCTGGTCGAGGATGCCCTCCAGCGTCGTGAACCGCCCGCCGAGCGTACCAGCTTGCAGCACGAGCTCGATCTCTGGGATCTCGAGCCCGCAGGACTCGCTCTTGAGTATGTCACGGCTGAGATCTTCGCTGTCTTCGACTTTGAGCGTGATCCGCTTGCCCCGTAGAGAGATCGCACCGCCGGATTTGACCTCATTATCGCGATACCCGCATTTGTCGCAGTTCGTCGACATGATGAAGACCTCCTACGCTCATGCGTCAGCGTATTATACCATATCGGACTTCTGGGAAAGGGCATACCTTGAAATAAGGGATGTTGACCTTCTTCATGAGCGTATTAATCGCATGCCCGCAACTTGAGCACGTTCCGGGGAAAATGAAGATCTCGTCGTTCTCTACTCCCTCTGCATTCTCTCCCGCGCCCTGCGCATCGGCCCTTGGCGGGGGTGCCTCCTCTTCATAGGGGTTGATCAAGCCAAGATCAATGTTCTGCTGCTTCGTGCGGTGATACGTGCGCATGTTCCACTTTGGATCCGCCATGCTATCGACGAACTCGATGAACGAGTTGCCCGAGGGGTCATCCAGGCGCACCGTGAACGGCCGCATCGGCGCGTCCTTCTCGCTTGCCCTCCGCGGAGCCTTGACTTCTCCTGTGGTATCCTCGTCCTCATCGTCCTCATCTGCGAGGATCTCCTTGAACCCGTCGATGATAGTCTGGATCTTCTTGTACGCGGCCTCGTTCTGGATTCGCCGCAGCGGTTGGTCGGCGCTCAGGTCGGAGACAGTGTCGCGGATAAATCCCTCGATCGTGGTGAGTTGTCCGTGGGAAGCCGGTATGGTCAGCTCGAACTCGGGAATCTCTATGGTGCCAGTGGCGGACTTGACGACCTGCCGGTTGAGGTCATCTCGCGAGAGGACGCGGACGGTGTAGACGGTTCCCTCCGCTGTTAAAACATCAGAGATCGCGTATGGGCACATGTTCAATACTCACTTACGTCTTATTTCACCGGCCTGTTGTATCTCATTGTTTTGGAAGCCGCAAGACTCGCAGCGGAAGGACATGACAACCACTTCGCGGAAGAATGGGATGGATGTCAAGAGTAGTCTTGTAACACCCTATGTGCACGCTCAGCATTTGCATAAGGAATAGCGTAGAACAAAGCACCTGCTCCCCGCATCGCATGCAAAGCGACTCGATCTCCTGCACGGGTCGGTCATCATCCTCCGCCGTCGACTCGACAGTCTCATTCTCCTTGTCGGCGCGTTTCTCGGTCTCGTCTGCAACTGTGCGAATTTCGGGGAAGAGTTTCTGGGACATATCGGTGTTGCGTTGGATGGCTGTTGTTCTGTAAGAAGTGAATGTGTGCGGAGCGAGGGCCGCCTTATAATACCACTGAGCATGGAGTCAGCGGCTTTTGACTCCGAGGTCTGGCTTTGGCTGAGAGAGATCGACTCGAAGCGATCGCCATCTCAGATCGCTAATCACGTGCCGCGTAAACCACGAAAGGCAAGTGGCAAATTCGCGCTCGACGCGGTTCGCGTTTGGGCTGCGTCGCCTCAGTAAGGCTCGCTCACATCCAGGTTTCGTTCAACTTTGTCCCTCTCCCCGTCGGCGACCCACGCGTCCTTGCTAGACATGTACTCCAGCTACAATACAGGCTCAGAAAACCGCTCTCAGTACGCGCATTCGCATTCACACTCCGCACACCAGGGGTTCACTGTGGCCGGGATGTCTGGGTCGAGCACGCTACAAAACCCCGGCCTGCGCGGCGGCCCGTTCAGTGGCGGCGGTCTCGGACTTTCCAGCAGTGCCTCTTTTGGAAGCGGGTCGTCGTTGGCCACGTTGGGCGAGTCGAGAAGCCATTATCAGCCAGGTTACTTGATGGTGCGTGTCGATCTCTGTGGGGTGCTACCGTTCACTCACACCTCGTCTCGTGGACAGTCTGCTTCACAGGATAATGTCTGCCCATCTCACAATCAGATTGTCAGCTCCTCACATCTAAGCACTCATTGCAGGGACTGCAACAAGGTAGCCAGCGCCACGACGAGGCGCCCTTGGTGCAAACAAAAGCGAAACTAAGCCACTCCCTCGTGGGAGGCTCTGCGTCAGACTTTGGTATGGATTCCATGTTTGAGAGTGCAAGGTAGTCTGTGTCATATACTCCGCCCATGTGAAGACTGATGGTGGCTCCAAGGTCAAGGCACAGACATCGGCAGCCACTCGATGACGAGGATGCTCCCCCGACGACGTCCATCAATGATATTGTTGATGAAGTGTATACAGATAGCGGGTCCTCACGCCATTCTCTTCGTGTAGGTCGTTGTATTGCGGTATTGTAGTGCTTACTGATTATTGCACCGCAGACTTCTGCTTTTGATCCCTCGACCAGTCGGCCATCGTTGTTTCGTTCGACTCATCCGTCCACACCGAGGCCGAATCATGCAGCGCAATCTGGCAGCACCGCACAGCCTCTCCAGCTCGTTGTTTTCGGGTACCCGCCGGACAAGTACAGTCTCACTGTCGAGTACTTCAAGTCCCTCGGAGAGACTACTGACGCCGAGCAGCATCCCGACATCTCGAACTGCTTCCGGATCGGATACATCAATCCTTCGGAAGCAATGCGTGCTGTACGGAAGAACGGGGATGTCCTGAGCGGGAGCTGGATGATCGGCGTCAAGTGGGCTGTACGTCTTCATTCCTCTGACCTACTCATTTGTTCTGCATCGGCTAACTACTGCTGCGTTGTGTAGGACCCAGCCCAAGCAGAGGCTATACTCGGTTCTGCCTTCGCGCGCTCCGAGTTGGGCGTCCCTGGCTCACCTCCTGTTCCTGCCGCTTCCCCGTCCAACAACGACATCATCATGTCCTCCTCCACGTCCGCAAACATTTTCCCGTCAGCTTCGTCCCGCATGAGCGTGGACGAACCAGGCTTTGGCGCTTCGACGCCAACAGTGGGTACACCCATCCGGCTCGCGCCCTCTGCGGCGGCCTTCCGGAAGCCTGGTGCAGGCTCTCCTGTCAAAGCCGTGCAGGGTATGTCGAACGCTGTCGCGCCGAGTCCGGGTAAAGGTGTGTTGGAGCAGGTGGGGGACCTGATATTTGGGTGGTGATCACGGTTGGATGGGTCTTTCTTGGTATTTTTGTTCTCGGCATTGTCGCAATGAGAGAGCATGCTTTCTTGCTCATGCCACTGAACGTGCTCAGCGTCATGCATGTTTACGCGCCGTTCCTTCTCCCTCCTGGCCAAACAATCGTCCTCGGGATACTCGCTGCGTTGACCGTGGTAGCTCCGATGGCTTACGGCGGCCTGAGCCCAACCGTCGCAGCCAGTCTATTTCTCGATTTTCCTGCGGCGCGGCTACTTAATTTATAGAGGGTGAGGACGGAGGATAGACGATGATTATGGTAAAGTACAACAGTGGCCGACACACTAATGTGGAATGCTACGCATCGTTCAACCATCAGCAATCGCAAAGGTGCGGTATGCTCCTTACCTTCAACTTAGTACTCTGACTATGTACTAAGTCGTTGCTCGCGCTTTCGCATTCCAATCGCGCGGCAGCGTGTCGCGTGCAATGACCGTCTTCATAAAGTCGGGAATCTGTTCGGTCTCTGAAGCCATTCACACGGTCAGTACGACTTTCCCCCCATTCTGTGTGTTTATGGCTCGAAGTACATGTAGACCACACAACAAGCGTGGTCAGAACGTCGCCAGAGTCCGTTTCGCCACACAGGGCTTCCAACTCGGGTCCCTGACTCGGGTCCCGACTAAAGTTCAACGTTTAACATTTAAGCATTGAAGGATGGCCCCACAGCTCCCTGCTACGTGTGCCTTCCTTTCACCTACTTTACAGGTGCGCAGTGAGCGCCACTTCTCACGTAGCGGGTGTCGCTCCGTAGGACTTGGACTTAGTATATCCACCTGGCTCGTCTCCCAAGGTACTGACTCGGATAAGCTATCACTGCATAGCTGACCAAGAGCGAGCGAACTCAGCGAGTCTCGAGCAGCGGTGAGCACTAATCCAGCATCGCAGACTACGTGATCTATCATCTCATGCCATGCCATAGACGCACTGTGTGAGGTATCTTTAGCGATGCTTGCCAGCAGTACTTCTCCCACATACCCAACTACACCCGGGCCACTGACAGCGGAAGAGGTGGCAGGCACTGTTGCCATCTCTTCCCTTACACTCTCTCCCGACGGACAACACGTCGCTTACTGCGTGGGTCCACGTTATCGTACAGGCGATCACACTACATCAGCTCTCTGGATCGCACGCACATCTGTCGAAGAAAGCGCGAGGCAAATTACGTCCGGAAGCACTCATGACTATGCGCCATCATTCCACCCGACATCAGGGGACATCTACTTTCTGTCGGCTACGCCGGAGGCTGGTGGTATAAGCAAGATATACCGACTGCCAGGAAATGCCACCACAGATACGGAGCCTACAGGCGCGGTGGACCTGATGGAGGGTCAAAGTGTCTCCAGCTATGAGATATCGCCAGATGGGATCACTATCGCGTTCACGGCGAAGACGAGCAAGGCAGATGAGAAGAGGAACACCATCCGAATCTGGAGGGACAAGAGTGACAGAGCATCGCTTTATCTCGCAGATCTGCCAGCCCATGTGGGCGTAAGCACGTACGCTGTCACGCCGTGATAAATACGTTTCTACTCACGATTCTTACTTCACAGCGCGCGGGCCTTGGTCTCTACTGACGACCATGTGGAGTCATTTAGCTGGTGCCCCGACAGTCGGTCCTTGCTCTTTCGCTCGACTAGCCATGCAGACCAGGAAAGCCTGTATGGCGAGCACGTCCGGGAGGCGATATTTGACATCGCCTCTGGCACAGTCCACAGCCATTTCACGCATCCTTGCAGCACCCGAAGCAAATCTATCCCGCGTGAATGCGGCGATATCGTGTTCTTGCAGAACAAATCACCAGACGTTTTCTTCTCTTCGCAGTCGGTCTGGGCCCGTGGCGATCCAACTACCACAGGAGGTCCGGCGCACATCAAGTACGGCACGACGGATGATGCCCTGAGGATTGTGAATCTCGGGCATGATTCTCGTTATGTGGTCGCCGTAGCACGGGGGATGGATACGGCGCTCGACGTCTTTGATGTCGAGCACAATTCGAGGACCGTGTACGAGACACGCGACGATCATATCTCCGATTGGGACATGAAGCTCATCGGCGTGGATCGATATGCATTTGTCGTTCTCCGTAGCTCAGGCGTGCGAGGAGAGCCGTTGGAGATCTGGGCCGGTATAGCAGAGGCAGGTTTGGCTGGGAAGGTGATGCACAAGCTCACGTCGCACAATACATGGCTATCGCGGGAAAGGATGCCCATGAGCCGCCTGTTCAGCTGGACCAGTCCCGATGGGCAAGACGTGCAGGGGGTAATTGCGTATCCGCGAGGAGCAGCCGTGAGGAGCATGCCTACTGTTGCAGTCGTTCATGGTGGACCGTATTCGTGCGTGCTCTCGAGTTCGGAGACGTGAGGTAGCAGCCACTGATATTTCCTCAGTCGCGACACTCTGGATCTATCCTTCCGTAAGCATTGTACACGGGAGATTGGTACTTTGATTGACGTCGCTGCTATAGAGGAATGGTCCTGGCGGCACTTCCTAGCATCGCAAGGCTATCTTGTTCTCTCGCCGAACTATCGCGGCAGTACGTTCTGTCGTTCTCGTTTGTAGGCTCGTTCACATGGGTGTGTAAAGGCACCGGCCGCGGAGATAAGTTTGCTCAAGCAGCGAACGGAGGGATGGGGACGACAGACTGGATGGACGTTCAGAGCATGATTGATCAGAGTATCGCAGAGGGTATGACCGACCCTGACAGAGTGGCGATCGCAGGATATAGTCAGGGTGGCTTTCTGACTGCGTGGGGCATATCGCGTACGAGCAACATCTTCAAGGCAGCGGTTAATGGTGCTGGTATCACCGACTGGGGAATGTTAACAGGAACATCTGCGCTGCCTGATCTGGAGGTGAGTTGACTGGTTGCTACCTGACGGCCCCTCGCACTCATCTGCCTTCTCGGTGTTATAGGCCGCTCTCGGTGGCGGAGCCCTGTGGACGCCTGGCGAGACGCTCTACCTACGAGGAAGTCCTATACGCGACTGTAAAAATGTACGCACACCCCTCTTATTGCTGCACGGTGAGCAGGACCGTATCGTTCCGTTGTCACAAGCGATCGCGTTCCTTCGCGGCGTAGAGAGGGTGGGCCATCCGGAAGCGAAGCCTACGCTGGTCATATATCCCGGAGAGGACCATAAATTTCAGCAGCGTGTGAATGCGGAGGACGTCCTTCGACGACTGGCGCAGCATATAGGATCTTATCTACATTGACCTATTCTCATACAAGGCTATGTGCGTACTATTAGTGTGTACCATTACATACCGTGCAGTCATCTTTGTGGCCGAATGCTTTGCTATCTTTTGAGCATATCCCCGTTGGACTGCGATCTGGCTAGTGGTACTTGGTTGACAACTGTATTAGTGGCCTGCCTACGGGAGACTAGCTTGGTTGTGACGATGCTGCCAATGGCATCAGTCCCATCGTGACAAAGACTGTGGTGATCGTGACTTATGTGACTAGCTTGACTCAGCTACTGAGTCACAAGCTTACAGCGTTTGCGGCGTCTACGTATACACTACTTTGAATCATCAGCATGTTACACACCGGGACACCATAGCTTCACCTCTGCTGTTCATTGAACGAGGGTCCAAGTGTCGTGAGTCGCTTGTAAGCGGTCAGTGCACAGTTTGCAAAGCCTGTCACATCGAGCGCTCCTATCTCCATTCGGGGCAGCGTACGTAGCGTTCTTCAACTGGATTGTGACCACACCGTAGACGCGCCATTGAACCCATTGACAGCCTGACAAATCCTCCCCATACTGGTCATATTGACTTTGTATATAAGAGTCGGTATCCTGTGCGTTCTCTTCTACCTCGGTGACTTCTACTCGCATGCAGACACGCGCTATCCGAGCAGGTCGAGCAAGCGGTGTCAAGCGCGCTCAGATTGCCACTGCGCGGGGCACACGGACGCGTACGATGCGACCGCAGCCTGATCAACTTTGTGACAGGACGAACGTGCCCATTCCAGATGGGGAGTCCACCTCTCCAATCCGGCAACTCCCTGACGACCTACTGCACGATATTTTCTGTGCCATCGCGTCAACGTGTAGCCACGCCACCCAAGACGGCGATGTTGTGTCCGGCAGCATCCTCGTCCTTCCGATCTCACACGTATGTCGCTACTGGCGGGCCCTCGCCCTTGTGTCGCCGCGTCTGTGGTCGTTCCTCCATATCACGACCAGCTCGCGTGTCCCAATGGTGCGGGAGTTCCTTTTGCGCTCGCAGGACGCCCCCCTCGCCGTTAGACTGCGCGGGCCTAAGTCGGTCTGGGACCCGAGCGAGGACGTCGTCCGGGCGGCGCAGCTCCTGGCGGGGTACACGGACCGCATCGAGGACTTCCACATCGGCCAGTTCTTCCGAGAGGACATGGCGAAGGTTCTCGCGTTCTACGCGGACAAGTCTGCGCTGCATCTGCGCTATCTGACCGCGTATTCCGGGTCGTACGTGGAGGTTCCGGCGCTGTTTGCCGGCGGCATGCCTTCGTTACGGAGCCTCCGCATCGCCAGGATATCCATGCCGTGGTTACCGTACCGAGATATGTTCGAGATAGACATACCCAATCAGTCGACACCAGCCATTGAGGATATCCTTTGGACACTCCACCATTCGCCTTCACTCGAGACGTTCTCGCTGATCATGTACGGGGATCCCTCCGCCGCCATTACCTCCGACCCTGTTCCAACAAACAGGATCCACTTGTCTCGATTGCAGAGGCTATTGCTCGGTACTATGCACGATACCGATGACGTACTACAAATCCTGCCTCACCTTGAATTTCCGGCCAGCGCCTCTGTGGCGTTACGTCTCCGACGACGATTGCGGACTAAAGCGGACTTGGGAGATCTCTCTCCCTCCATTCGCGCAGTCCAAGCTCGGGTTATCGAAGGGTTCCTACAGTTCATCTGCGTGGATGGCCTGCATAGCATCATATTCCGGTCCGTCGACGACATCTTCAGCGTCGAGTGGCAATGGGGCGAGTGGCGCTGGGGCACGGACGACGAAGAGGACAGCTCAAGCACAGAGAACACGCTCGACTGTGTTACGCTGCCTTGCCTGCAGTCCCTCGTGATACACACGAACCAATATTACCCCCGTACGGACCAGTGGCGCGAGGTCCTCCAACGAGTGCCCACAATCCGTAGGCTCGAGATCGACTTTCGCGCCGGCCAGCTGGGCTCTGCATGGCCGAAGACTCGTGCGTTGTTCGAGGCACTTGGAGGAGACGGAGCTGACGGAGAGGTCGTATGTCCTCGTCTGACGCATCTGGTCGTCAAACGTACCATCTCGACTGGAGCACAGGAAGCCTGGGACGGACTTATTCATGCGTTGTATAGCCGGGGAAAGAAAGGCGCTCCACAGCTGGAATATCTCGACATCACAGGCCAGGATCAGCGCCGTGCGGCGTTGCCGGTAGGATGCCTGGACATTTTAAAAGGGTTGGTAGCGAATATTGATATACATAACGGTATGTTGAGGTCTCTATGACGTCCATTCTTCGTTGTTGTACATTGGAAGAGGAACCGTTGGTATTACGCGCAGTTTTGCTACAAGTGTCGAAGCCATAGTATGACATTAGATCTCGCAATACTGCAGCATCAGAATTTGAAGTTGTCTTTGTGTTGTATCTGGATCTAGCCGAGTGATGTCACTGGCAACCGTGCTTTCAAAGCCCTGGACATATTCTTATGTGAAATGCGTTGGCAGGCGGCATCCGGGCATGGGCCGGGGTGGGTGGCTGAGGAGCAAACTCACCGAACCAATACGGTTGCCCGAATTGGACGGATACCTCAGCGGCCCGGGATGTCCCGAGTACCGTTTCGCCCGATGATCGAGAAGTAAGGAGCAGCCAGATTTGTGCCTGCCTCGCATTCTCTGCTCGTCCCCTCCACCTCATACCTTCTCCTGCAAGAAAATGGGCCAGTCAACATCCCAGTCCGCTCAGTCGACGCCTGCTTCGTGCCCAGTTGACCACTCTGCACTCAAAGCGAAGGCCTCAGCAGGACAATGTCCGATCCAACATGACGCTGCTGCTGCACCCGCCCAGTGCCCCATCCAGCACAACGCCTCCCCCTCTTCCTCTTCCTCTTCCTCCGGCCCAGCGCAATGCCCCATCAGCAACGAGACCGCTGCAGGCCTCAACCCACTCAATCAGATGCCCACTCTCTCGCAGGCACCCGCCGCGCACCAGAACATCGCACTCCCGACTGACCGCTCGACCTCGACCATCCCCCGCGACGACTCGTCCCGCTGGGAGTACCCCTCGCCGCAGCAGTTCTACAACGCGCTCGTCCGCAAGGGCTGGGAGACGCCCGAGGAGCACGTCGAGACCATGGTCCAGATACACAACTTCCTGAACGAGCAGGCATGGCAGGAGATTGTGAAGTGGGAGCAGAAGGAGAATCCGTGAGTCCCTGTGGTTGTTTAGGTATGCCCCGTGCTTACAGATTGCGCTCGCGGCAGGTCGGAGGATCTGCAGCTGGCACGGTTCAGAGGTCGTCCAGGCGAACTCTCGCCGAAGGCACGCTTCTGGTTGTTTGCAGGCTGGTTGCTTCCCTCCCGCTTCAAGTATGTTTGCACCCTTCGTCGTACCGATGCACTCCGCTGACTTTCACACAGCACCGAGCCGCCCTTTGATCGTCATGACTGGATCGTCCGCCGACGGAGTACAGGCGAGGAAGTGCGCTACGTGATCGACTACTACTCCGCTCCGCCAGAGCCCGACGGCTCGCCGGTGTTCTCTCTCGACGTCCGCCCCGCATTGGACAGCGTTGGCAGTGTGAAGCAACGAATAGCGGTCGCGACAGAAGAGGCATGGGCATCGTTCCGCGAGAACAAGCCTACCGGTGTTGCTCGCGACGCCTAATGAAAGTTCCTGGACAGTGCGCTAGTGATTGGCTATAGTATGATAGATCGTCCGCGTGCAGGGTCATACAGCTAGCATGCCCTCATGCGTTCTAATGATTATGAACTATTCACGACTACTACATCGCGAACGGCGTGCATATAATACTTGCTATTGGTGAGTGGTGGTGGATGATGCAGCGATGATGTGCAAGCGTGATTGCAGGTGTCAGCATGTCAACTAAATGGCGCACAGGACGGTAAGCTTTTGGTGGCTACAGGCAGAGGGCTCAGAGGTATGCGCGTGATGACCGTCGTGCCATCTAAGACGAGTCAGCCAACGCCCGATGGAGAAAAAGAGGGTATATGTACCTCGACGATCTTCCAGCCCCCTGTAAGCTCGTTGTCGAGCTCCTCCTCTATCCGGGTGACAACGGCGGCATAGTGGCATTGCTCGACCTTGTCCTCGGCGCCGACCACGATCTCGCGCGACTTGGCGTTCCGGAAGATGAGCATCTCCTGCGTCTGGAACGTCACGACGAACACGGGGACGTCATTCTCGAGGATCTTCGCTCCGGACACCTGGGGAACGTTCAGCGGCTAGCAAGGCATGAGCGGCTGTGACGCACGTCGACTTGCCGAATGTCCAGCACTTTGCTGTCGCTGGCGAGTCCCTGCCGCAGGAACTGCTCCATCGTCGCCCACAGCACATTATACGTCTGGGTGCACGCGTCAGCTGTACGTCCCCTTCGCGCTCATGCCCCGAGCACTCACCGCCTCCCCACACCACGCCTTCAGTGCCTCCTGGTCCGCGCTCAGGTACGCGTCGACAACCTCGGGGACGATGTACTCCCTCAGCTCGCGCTCGAAGCTCTCGAGTGAGAAGCTGGGGTCCATGATTTTCATCCGGCGGTGCACCTGCGCCTGCTCCGTCTCCTCGAACCACCCACCGATCGTGTCCGTCACCGCACGCATGCTGCTCACAACCGGATTCTCCGACTCGTCGTACGCCTGCCGGAGCGACGCGAACGAGCGCAGGACCGGGTTCGTCTCCTTGAGGCGCTCCCACCGCTCGTTCTTCTTCGAGTCTTTGTGCAGGACCATCGCGCCGCCGGCTCTGCGAGACGGAAGTTAGCGGGATGATGGGTACAAGAAGAACGGGGAGACGGGCATACTCTGGGTTGGCCTTGACGGAGCGGGTGATGCTCTCCTTACCTGCCTTGGCTAGACGTATCTGCCGGCGCATCCGTCGTGCCTCCTTCTCCTCGAAGCCTGCGTGTTTTGCGCTGCCGCTGTCATCCAGCGCATCAACGAGCGTTTCGGAAAGGGCCTTGTACGCTTCTGTTTTGCGGAGTGGCTCGGTAGTGGTTGCAATAGTATTCGACACGGCAGCGGATGCGCGGGAGATCTATCGGACTTGAGAGTCTGGTAGTCGGCGGACTGCTCGTGCGACATACCGCGCGCATGACCTCGCTCTCTTCCATCGTCTTGAGTGCTTCTGACACCGCGTCACCGACCTTCATACCGGTCTTACGGAGCTCCTCCGCGGCCGCCCGCAGCCGCGGGTTTTCTTTGATACTAGAGGTGAGCTAGCAAGCGAAAGTCAGACACGACCGATAGGCAAACGCGATCTGAAGCCTACCCTCGCTCGTTCATACGCTGCCCTCGCTTTCCGCATCGCGTCCGAGTCTTGGAGCTTGTCCACGTCGCCCTGCAGCTGCTTGACATTGTCCTGCAGCTCGCGGTTCTTGCGCAGCTCCTCCCTCAGGACCTCCACGAAAATCTGGAACGGCGACCTCGGCTGCTCGTCTTGCCTGCGCGAAGACGAGTGGAATGGCGCGGCCGGCGGATGCGAAGTGACACGGTGTACCCGGAGTGCACTGGCAGCTGGCCGAAGGGAGCTCCGCGAGTAAACGAGGGCGCGTATCTGCGCGGGTGCAGACGAGGTGACGACGGCAGAACGGAGATGTCGAGGGAGCATGGTGGGCTGGAAGGAGAGCTGAGGTGCAGAGTGAGTAGTGCAAGCCTTGCGCTGAGCTCCGGCTTTGCTCGCTCGCTCGCTCACACACGTCTCTGACACTCGGTCGTGGGCGCTTGCTAAATTCCCAGAGCACGTGTTCTCGCGGTCCGATCGGCCGCAGTCGGATCCCTTTTCGGTAAGTGCTCGGACCCGCATGTCATTCACCTCCTCATCACTGAACAACTCAATCAACCTGACCACTGGCTTCAATATGCACAGGAGGCAGCTTTTTCTGAAAACCTGCGCTACTCATGACTTTGCACTTCCAGGTAGTTCATGTTGAACTTCGACTATTTTGAGTGTTACACAACAGGATAGGACTTATCCTTACCTGTTATGGACTTGTGTTCTACGTTGCTACATATTACATACATTCTTTATGGACTTGATCCAGACCTGTAGCACATGATTAGTTCTAGATCTTTATGGAACATTCCAC
>KV429100.1:97689-153023 GCA_001632345.1 Daedalea quercina L-15889
GTCCTGTCCAGTCCTTTCCAGTACATTCCATCCATGGTGCAATTATCACATCATTGCTCATTGCACCATTATGATGTCATGCTGTTACGCTTACTGTACTATCATGTGATGGCTCTCTCATGTGTATATATACCAGGCTGGATGCCCCTGTAATGTAACAATCTCTCCTCTCGTTCTACGCCTCTCTGAGTCTTCCCTCTCAGTAGCTGTGAGATCTGTTGTAAGTCCTCTATTCTATTGGAGTATCTGTTTGCTCCTTTGTAGCTTTGCCTTCAGCTGTGCCACACCACTCCTTGTTCAACAGCTGGTGCTCAAGAAGAGGAAGTCGGACCATGATGTGGTAGCCAGCTTAGCTGATCAGCTCGTAGAGAAGACAAACAAGCAGGTAGAGAAGGAGCTTTCCAAGGTCGACTTGGGACTCGCAGGCATCCGTGCCACGCTCAAGGCGCTGAGCGGCCAGATAGACAGCATCGCTACAAGGGGGGTAGATACCCCGACGTACGCCAAGGCCACCGCTGCCTCCTCTGCCAAAGGCAAGGAGAAGGAGGTGCGCATTGAGGAACCCACGAAGGACCAGTGCAAGCGACCTCATGCCCAGACACCCGCAGCCGAGCAAAAGCAAGGCAGTGAGAAGGAGAAGGAGGGACCTCGGGATGCCAAGTGCCCAAAGGACCACATGACCCCTGACATGACAACCAACATCTTGAATCTGTCGTCCGTGGTGGATTGGCGGCAGCTCCATGCTGCCTTGACCCTGGGCAAGATGGCCCCAGGAATCAAACTTTCCAATGCCGTGGCAATCACCAAGGGCCTCCAGGCTCCATCCGTGGGCTCTGTCACTGCCTCCCTCTGGAGTGGTGTCATCCCACCCCCCTCGACCGGCGGCTCGACAGTCGTCTTGCTGGATGGTAAGAACAAGGCAGTCCTGATGGGCACCTTCACCCCTGTTCTGCCACCTTTCGACAAGGCCAAGCAGAAGCAGAAGCTGCCCCTGCATATCAAGCAGGGTAACGCTGGTGTCCACCCATGACAGATCGTCGTGAGGTCGCTCACCAAATCTTTCATCATGGCGGGTTTCACTGAAACCATGCTCTTTGCGGTGTGCACTAACATCCTCGCCACTGAGGCAGGATCGGCTAACTGGCCCTTGAGCGCTTTGCTCAAGAGGTCAGAGGTAGATTGGTGGGTCACGTTGATTGACTGGCCCAATGACGCAGAGTTCAAGGCGCTCAAGATGAAGCTGCCCGAATCATCGAAGTGTGCTGCAGCATCACTGTGGCCAAAATCTTGGTGGAGCACATGTGGATGCTCACCAAGATGGCTATCCGGAATGTACCGCTGTCCTGGAAGGACCCGGTAGGCTGGAAACAGGTATGGGACATCAGTTCTCTGTGGCACGAGCTGCAGAAGAACACCCTCACCGACAAGGCGACCTCAGCCTTCTTTGAGGTGTGCATTCCCTTTGGGAACGCTCCACGCACCACCATCGATGAGCGCAGCGGCACGGGCCAGATCCTGTGTGCTGTCTGCAACTTCAACTCTGGCACAACTTCGCACCATCTTGAGAAATCAAACATCCTCCTATATGGGAAGGTATGTTCAGTAGTCGTCTTACAGGCCCACAACTCCCAAGCGGCCTGTCGCCAATGTTGGCACTGGGGCCATTCGGCTGCCCGGTGCAACCAGCCTGCTGCACACTGTGGTTGATGCAGTGAGGAGCATTCTGAGGAGTTCCATAATGACCATGCACTCTGTTGTGAAGGAGCTCGTATTGTCTCTGGCAGCGCCGCCCCTGCGGTCTGCCCCGAGGTGCACGAATATTGCCCGAACTGCAAGGTGTCGGGGCATGGGCTGGCTTCCCAGAGCTTATGTAAGTTCTGGAAGCACAACCAGGAGAAGGAGTGGCTGGCGCAGCACACGAAGGAGGCCGAGTCAGTTGACTCACAAAAGAACTGAATTGCCAAGGAGTGTAAGAAGCTCCGGGTGCAGTTCAAGAAGGAGGTGGAAGCAGCACGCGCTGCCAAGGAATGAGAGCTGAGTGCCGACATATCAGCTGCTCTTTCAGAGCTGACGGGCCTCAAGGTCGAGGACCCTATGCAGCAAGACAATGTGTAAACAGTATGTTGCCTTATGTCATCACAACTGTCATACGCTGATGCTGAGCTGGGGGGATCAGCCATCCCTTCCCCTGTGACCCCGCCTGACACGCCACCCAACCGGTGCAAGGTGATAGATGAACCACTCCCGGAAAACCAATGGGAGGCCGTTCTCAATGGCACGATCTTTCAACAAGACGAGCTGCTTAGCCCTGATCAGCAGGTGATGATGGAAGTATTGCTTGACACCGTGCCTTCCCCATTTAGACATTCAACTCCAGTCCCCAAGTCTCATGATGTACAAGTAGATGCAGTCGATTATTGTATCAAATTTGTGTCTGCAAACGTGCAGAAGTCAGCTGAGAACACAACTTAGCTATTGGAGAGATACAGAGACAGTGATGTCATCTGCATCCAAGAACCTTATTGGTGGCGCATCAAGAACATGCCTTCCTCTAAGTCGAAAGATGGTGATGTGTACGAACAGACACAGAGCCACAGGAATTTTGTATGTCTTGGAGCATCAAAGAAATCTCAAACATGCACTTATGTGCACAAATGATGGAAGGGTGCTTCGCCCCACATTAACTCCAGACTCCTGGGTCACCGGGACTGTCTTCTGGTCAAAATTGGCACACCAAGGGGACCACTAAATGTCCTCACCGTGTACAACAACAATGGACAAGGAAATGCCATCGAGCATGTCCTTGACCACCTCCATGCACTCACAGACATTTCCGTCATGTGTGGCGATTTCAACCTACACCACCCTGTGTGGGATAGAAGGACACGCGAGCGCTCGGAACGAGCCCCACATGGGGCTAATGTGAGAATGCTATGGGATCTTTCCACGGAAGCCCACCTCTTCCTCGGAAATAAAGTAGATGGACCGCCCATGTGGAGGTCCAATGCCCAAGGTGTTGAAACAAGGAGTGGTGTGGCACAGCTGAAGGCAAAGCTACAAAGGAGCAAACAGATACTCCAATAGAATAGAGGACTTACAACAGATCTCACAGCTACTGAGAGGGAAGACTCAGAGAGGCGTAGAACAAGAGGAGAGATTGTTACATTACAGGGGCATCCAGCCCGGTATATATACACATGAGAGAACCATCACATGATAGTACAGTAAGCGTAACAGCATGACATCATAATGGTGCAATGAGCAATGATGTGATAATTGCACCATGGATGGAATGTACTGGAAAGGACTGGACAGGACAGGAAGGGAATCTGGACAGTCCTAGAACATGATGTCATAATGATGTCATGGAATGGAATGTGCTGGAACATGCTGGAATGTGCTGGAATGTGCTGGAATGTGCTGGAATGTTCCATAAAGATCTAGAACTAATCATGTGCTACAGGTCTGGATCAAGTCCATAAAGAATGTATGTAATATGTAGCAACGTGGAACACAAGTCCATAACAGGTAAGGATAAGTCCTATCCCGTCATGTAACACCCGAAATAGTCGAAGTTCAACACCAGCAGCACCTGCTTGATCTCGTTGTGTAGGGTGAGGCGCTCGCTCTGCGCGCGCTTCTCCACCTTCTCTTGCCAACCCCACAGACCCCAGAACCGCTGCCTACCCATTACTACATAAACCTCAGGACATTACCACTACCCACAGAGCCCCGAAGAGGGCGTCGCTCTAGGTGGCGTGTTTAAACGCCCACTACTGTACAGGACGGCGCCCGCCGCGTCTTAGCACACCTGTTTGCTTGCTGCGGTTGACAAATGCAGAAGTCATCATCATCATCATCCACCTTCTCTTGGGCCGCCGCGACGTGTAGGTCACGTTCGTGGGTGCGGCTCCACGCGCCGCATCGGCACTCTCACAATGGAGTTGCTCGCTTCCGCTCTTCCCCGGGCCATTTGTAGGCTCCTTCCTGAGTCCTCACTGCCTTTGACTGGCTGATAAGTACCGGTGTCCCACCAATCATCTGACGTCGTGAACTCAGATCGCTCATGACGTTCACTTCGAATGCGGCTCCCCGTTGTAGTACAGCGGGGAGCCGTGTTCGATACAAAGTGAGCTCACATATCAGCTTCGCGTTCATCGAGACTTATAACAGCTTTCAGTTCCTGTTCACAAGCGTATTCGACTCATGCCAGGAATTGCTGCCCCACCGTTCCCCGAGGATGTGACCACGCACCCTCTCCTCGTAATCGATTACCAGCTGGTGAAGGCAGGACACCAAGACGAGATCGAGAAACTATGGATGGCAGCCACGCGGCTCGGCTTTTGGTAGTAAGTAAATGTTTAGAGCGTTTACCTGCTCTTTGAAGTCCCTGACATGTTCTGGGCTCAGTTTGAAAAACCACGGTGCAGATGCGGAAGTGGATGCCATGTTTGAGATGGGTTCCGAGACTATGGCACTCCCCCTCGAAGAGAAAATGTGCTTCGAACAAGGAGACGAAGGGATGTCTTTTGGGTAAGTCCCAAGTGGTTCGCACAAGGTGCGCTTCACCTGACAATCTGGTTCATCACGGTAGGTACAAAGCCGCCGGCGTGAACGCCATCGACGAGAAGGGGAATCTGGACTCTACGGAATTCATCAACGTCGCCAAGGATGACGTGCTCGCTTTCCCGACAGTTGTGCACCGCACCTACCCATCGACCGTAGTCACACGCATGAACACCGCCATCCGGCCATTCGTCGACAAATCGCTTGAGGTGAACGGCACGCTCCTCAGCGTGCTGAACGCGAAGCTCGGGCTCCCTGAGGGCACGCTCGCGCGGCTTCATGACTCGAAACAGAAGAGCGGCTGCGTCGCGAGGGTGATCCGCTCGCCGCCTAAGGAAACGTCAATGGACGAAGACAAGGCGATGTTGTCAGCTCATACCGACTTTGGGTCACTGGTACGTGCTTATCTTGTCGAGTGCTGATAGCTCGCTCTGATCGCGATGTTGTACTAGTCGTTTTTGCATAACCATCTGGGCGGCCTCCAAGTTCTCGCGCCTGGAACGGACAAATGGCAGTATGTCAAGGTGCGCAGGTCAGCCTACGCGTTCTACAAAGCTTCGTATTGATAGCTGCCCATGCGCCCTATAGCCGCTCCCGGGGCACGCAATCTGCAACGTTGGAGACTCGTTGCACATCTTCAGCGGTGGGATCTTGCGCTCCAACATGCATCGCGTCGTGTACGTGCTTCTCTGGCAGGATATGCACCTTCTTACGTACCGATGACATACGTCGCAGCGCTCCCCCGAAAGAACAGGCAAAATTCGAACGTTACTCCCTCGTGTTCTTCACGCGTGCGAGCGACAGCGCCGAGCTGCGTGCCCTCGTGGACGCCAGCCCACTGATTGCAGGGGCTGTCGCGAAGACATCCAACGCGCAGGCGCGGTTCTGGCCGGGGGTCACAGCCAAAGAATGGCTGCAGCGCAGGGTCCGCAACCAGCGGATTAAGAACTTCTCGGTACGCCGCCTGGGTTGCACGCGGATGCAGTTGGTGCTCACCAGGTTTGTGACGCGCGTACATAGGGCCCGGAGAGCTTCAAAACCTGGTTGGGAACGGAGGACTACTCATCCATCGCAAAGGCCGGAGCAATCTCTGAGGGCACGGTCGCCCGCGAAGTGGTGGCCGCGTGATACGCTTCTCCACTGGCCCCGGCTCGCAGTTGTCTTCTCATGCATATGGAAGGCGCGGCTTGCTGAGTCACTATCGTGCAGTACAACTGGTTAGACGTGAAGGAAGCAGGCTATAATCCCATACTGTATTCAGTATTCAGGGTCCGATATACTCAAGATGTGCTGCGCAATGGTCTCCGCTATGGATTCTCATTCCTTTGCCAGTGTGTGGTTAGGCTTCACATCCTGTACTTGTCAATTGCATGCTCTGAGCTCAGGTAATCTCCACTCTTCAGCTGTCCAACCCGCCGTAGCAACTGCTCCTTACATCGCCTTGTGTTAAGATTTGAGTGCCCCGAGATCTCCACTGACCTACGCACCTACTCGCGCCCCAAGCCTGGGGCCAGCTCATTCAATCAAAGTACATCGCACAAGCGCTCATTTCGGAGATTAGCGGACCGCAGGGTAGAGCCGCGAGGTTCCGCGCCTTTCTCTGAGAGTCGCCGCTTTGTTCAGCTTTGTCCACTCTGGTTTTCGAAGACGCTTTTCTTTTCCTCCTTTCTTTGTACCACTCGCTGTGGCACTGCTAGGACAGAGTATATATACGCGTCGGATAGACGACGAAGGGATTGAATTCGACGATTTTTCTGCCACCCGCCACCGCCTGTCCCCGTCTATCATAAGACGCGAACAAAGTCGGTCACTTCGCAGTGACGTAGCAGAGATTGAACCTTGAAGGTATTGGGAGTCGCATTGACATTCTGAGAGTGCTTCTCTCCGAGATTGGACTGATAATCACCTTGTGCGAGGTAATTCACTCGGCCCAGTGAGCACACCTTATCCGATTGTACTGTGCATGTGTCCAGCTCACATATCACTTCCTCTCGCGCATACTTATACACAGCATACCCGCTCCCGTTACCTTCTATCACCACCAAGTACATCCCCTACAGCATCAGTTGTGAAACCCCCATGCCTCCTCGCGCTGGACGACCTGGAAGAGGACGAGGAGGTCCTCCTGCTGCTGGGCGTGGCGGTCCTCCTGCTGCCGGGCGTGGTGGTACTCCAGCCGCCGGCGCAGCAGGGGGAGGGCCCCATATACCAGCACAGCATGTTCAAGCCGTTGGTGTGCGACGGCCTGCTCCTGGAACCTCAGGTAGAAGGATAGTTGTGACGACGAATCATTACGCGGTCGACGTCGCGACCAGCGTGATACATCATTACGATGGTTCGTTCCTATGTAATCTGTCATTGCCCGCTGTTCACGCTGACATGCGTAGTCGTCATATCGCCCGATACCCTGCCTGTCAGGTTCAACTTCGAGATCATCAGACGCCTCCAGGAGGTGATCGCGCCCGCAATCTTTACTCCGCGTGCCGTCTACGACGGACGCAAGAACATGTTTTCCCCACAAGAGTTGGACCTAGGTGAAACAAACAGTGCCACAGTACGTGTTTTACAGGCTGCATGGCATCGACTGCAACGGCGCATGTAGTTTGATGTCACATTGGATGACCCGAATCCCAACGACAAACGTGGTCCGAAGGTTTATAAGGTCAAATTGACCTGGGTCGCCAGTATCAACTCAGAGTTAGTGTCTATTCTTCATCCATGATCGAGTAGCTGAACGTCCTCTGCAGGGTACTCGCACGTTTCTTGCAGGGCCAGCAGTCTCACGACAATACAATCTTGACCGCGATCACTGTATGCGTCTGTTCCTCAATCTTGTTGAGCACTTACCAAGCCAACATTCGGCAGGCATTGAACGTCGTCATCCGCATGCAACCGTCGCTCATGCACCCGTTCAACGCGCGGTCTTTCTTCACTGATAGGGAGACTGTGGACGTCGGGGGCGGCATTGTTCTCTGGCGCGGGTATTTCCAATCGATCCGTCCTGCGATTCGTAGGATGCTAATCAACGTCGACATCTCCACGGCTGCGATGTACAAGGACGGCCCGCTGCTCGATGTCTGTCTTGCGTTCCTCAACTACAGAAACCCCGCGGACTTGACCCCGGGACCACGGTTCGGGGAACGTGAGCGGCTCCGGTTGAGTAGGTTCATCAGCAGCCTCCGTGTCGATGTCCGGGCTTTGCAACCTGCCCAGCCGCAGCCGGGCCGTGGCAACCGCAGGCCGCGAGTCATACGAGGAGTTACACGGGCTGCCGCCGCCGGGATCAGCTTTGATCGTAACGGCCAGCAAATTACCATTACACAGTACTACCAGCAAGTGTACAACTACCGACTGAAGCATCCAGGTATTGTCTGTGTTGAGGTGCGTGGGTAATCAACTACGATGGGGACCATGTCTTACCTTGCACCCGCAGGTTGGCAATCGTGGCGACATCATCCCGATCGAGCTGTGCCAGGTCTTGCGCGGGCAGCTCGTCAAGAAGCAGCTGTCGCCCGAGATTACTTCCAAATTTGTGGAGTTTTCCACGAAGGCCCCGGTTGAACGTCTTCGGAGCATAGAACAAGCACTCGGTGTAAGTGACCATTCGTTCGTTCAGTCAGGTCAAGAGTCATATTGTTGACGGGTTCATATCAGGTCCTCGCCTATGGACAGTCAGAGTACGTCCGCGTAGGTAGCCGTCGCTCCCCACATTCGCCTGTTGTTGACGCCGGTATTTCGCAGCAATTTGGCCTTACCGTCCAACCGGACGCTAGGCCCCTCAGCACGCCCGCTCGGGTACTAAACCCTCCGACGTTGCGATACGGCGCTGGTTCCAAACAACAAACAATAGTGAGTGATTCGAGCAATTGTCTCCTGTTCGTAAGCCTCAACGTTAGCTTAGGATCCACGGTCCGGCAGCTGGAATCTGTAACGGTCTACTTCATGAGCGGGGTGATTGACGGCTGACGGAATCGACAGCGTCGACAAGAAGTTCTATTCGCCCGCTAAATTCGAACGCTGGGTGGTAGTGGTGTACGAGAATGATCGTCGTTTCAACCAGCAGACTGCACAGGGAATGGTCCAAGGTCTCCTGTCTGCGTGCGACGCAGTGGGTGAGTCTTAACGATTGACTGAACTATAGCAGACTGTGACATCTGTTGCTAGGCATCGCTGTTCGCTTCCGCGAGCCCGTCATCACATATGAAAACCCGCAAGGACGAGTGGACCAGGTAGGTTACCCTCCATGCATGGTAGCATTATGACGCCCTAATACGCGAACAGCAACTGAAAGCTGCTGGCGGGGCTTGTAGAGAGAAGACCGGTGGCTTCCCGAACCTCATTGTCGCGGTCCTCCCTGAGGGCGCCACGGATTTATATGTAGCTATCAAACAGTGCGCCTTCTACTACAATTTCCTCGCGTACCTTCATTTAAACCGTCTCTTCTAGCTTTGGAGATGTAATGGTGGGTGCTTGATGTCATGTTTGCAATGTAGGTTTCTCAGCTATCGTCTGGTAGACCGGTGTTGCAACCCAGTGCATGAAGAGCAACAAGTGCGGAAGGGCGAGAGAACAATACTTCGCCAATATCTGCCTGAAGTAGGTGATCGTCATAAACATGACTATTTGGTGTCACTGATGACGTTCAGAATCAACGTCAAGCTCGGTGGTATCAATTCGATACCGGATCCCCGCTCTGTGGCATTCCTCACCGACCCCAAGAACCCCACTATTGTCATGGGGTATTACTCATCTTGATTTCCGGGGCCGAAACAGACTGATGATTCGACTGCTTGTAGTGCCGACGTCATGCATCCTCCTCCAGGGGCGCAGGATCGGCCCTCGTTCGCGGCCCTGGTTGCAAATGTGGACTCGGACACGTCAAAATACATCGCAGACCTTCGTGTGCAGACGGGGCGCAGGGAGATGATAACCGATCTGGAGGCTATGAGTCAGGTGAGCGAAGTCTTTGCATGGATCTCTGGCAGTGTCGCTTATGGTGATTGCCCGACAGCGTATGCTGCAGATGTATATGGAGTACCGTAAACACGTGGAGAAGAAACCTGCGCCGGAGCCGAAGCGCATCATATTCTACCGCGGTATGTCCCTGGTTTTGTTCTCCGTCTATTCGACGAACGTATGGCTTTGGAACTCATGGCACTTTTCGTAGACGGCGTTTCTGAGGGCGAATTCCAGCAGGTCGTAGATCTCGGTAGGCGTTGGTTCCTGTGCGATGTTTGTGTGTCATAGCTAAGCAGCTGGTACCATAGAACTTCCGCGGCTGAAGAGTAAGTTCGAATTCGTCTGCTGCCGGCGGAATGCTCACGATCGGACCTCAAGGGGCTTGCCAGAATTTGAAAATAAACCCGAAGATAACCTTGCTTATCACGGGCAAGCGTCATCATGTCCGATTCTTCCCTCAGAACCAGAAGGATGCAGACAGGAGCGGCAACTGCCCGGCTGGCACGGTCGTCGATGAGGAGATCGTTAATCCCATTGAGTTTGATTGGTACCTACAGAGCCATGCTGGATAAGTCGTCATTCGTATTTCTCTTCCGCTTCACCGCGCTGACTAATTGTTCGGGTATCCACGCTGCTAGGAACCTCGAGGCCCGCCCATTACGTCGTCTTGCACGACGACAATAACTTGAAGTATGTGTCTCTCTCACTGACGGTAGCTGTTACTGAGTCACGTCACTCCCAGCTCCGACGGTCTGCAGGCGTTGACATTCGCGCTTTGCCATGTATATGCACGTGCAACGCGATCCGTGTCTATACCAGCACCGGTCTACTGTAAATGACGTTCTACCCTTTTGGCATGACATTATCTGACGCTATCGCCAGATGCACACATTGTGTGCTCGCGTGCCAAGATTCACTACGACCCATCGGGCCAATTGAACCTCTCGGATTCGGCAACCGCACCTTCTGACGCGGCGACTGCAACCTTGGAGGCTTACAGGGCCAACTTCAGGCCTGTACATGGGACGCAATCGAAGCTCATGTACTTTTCTTGATTGCTTTTTGCTGTGTTGCGCTTCTAGGGATGTTACTGTTCACATATTGCAGATTAGCTTTACTGTCTTGACGAGTCCTCAGCCATGCCCAGCACGTGAAAAGAACCATATACCGGCTCCGACGGCTAACGGAAACTTTGTACGATACCTTGATGTCTTGCTGTGATTGCATTCCATCTTTTGACTTGCATGCTATGAACTTCATGATATTGATATGTGTTATTAGCTTTAACAATGCGATGTTTGTGTCTAACTTAATTTTTATTACAACATTGGCCGTGATGCGCGACAACCCGGGATCTGCGGAGTGTTCTCGAGTACAGAAAATGGATTCGCCGTTGGCGCAGTCGACCTTCACATTCGCCGAGGCTTGATGGTAGAGCCTGCTATTACTAATTCGAGGAGCAAAGAGTCTATGCCGTATAGCGATATGTTGGGTGAACCGCCGGCGTGTACTTACACGCGACGCGACTCGTACTGTGTCGCATCCAGTTGCACAAACCAGAGTACAGTTGATTAACAGACTATATTGACTAGATGTGATTGCTCGACACGCGCTCCACGACGTTAGGCGATCCATAGCGGAGGCTACAAGTCATCCGCGAATCCGGACAAGCGGACGTCATGTGAAAGGTTCCTTAGGCGTTCGCGAGCGTTCAATCTACAAAGATGGGAGGTGAGCAATCGCGTAGGCAAGCGCCATGCCCTCCGATACCACTCACACTGCCATCATCGAGCCCACGTAGACTACAGAGAGAGAGAGAGGCGGATTGAGCCGAGGGCAGATCTCGAGGTCAAAGACACGGCAAACGAACCTTTGCCTCCCGCACAGTGGAACGCTACCCATATCAGCTCTCCCCCGCGTAAAGAGACTAAGTACTGTCAGTCGCGATGAGTATGGTGCCAAGCAGGGAACGAGCTTGCATGCGACGAACCGTTGCGCATAGACCAATCTGTGCCACGCTGTAATGGCGAGCGGATGTGCGGTCAGCGGGCTGACGCGAGCGATTCTCGTTGACACACTCACGTCGAGAGGATCCCGCGATGAACAATGTATGCGATGAGCCTCTGGATCATGTTATCCGTGCTAGACATATAATATGTTAGCGTAGGGTAGTGATGCGAATTCCTGAGAGAAATTCACTGTCTCAGACCGGTTCTTTTCTGGTACAGTAACCATGAAAGGACGACACAGATGTACACGTCTGCTGCTGCTGCAGACCAGACCTTTGTCAGCGTCGGTACCTGATCGACACGGTAAGCGTCCCCGGGGCGATAGTATCTGCAAACGCATTTACCCTTGCCGCGAGAAGCGTCTTCGAGATGTTGTATGCGTTTGCGCTGCGATCGTTGGTATGTCAGAAGACTGGTCATCAGAATCCGCTGCTCACTCACACTTCGAGGTGCGCGGTCACTTCCGGATAGCCACGATGATCAGCCCTAGCACATCGTGACATGAGACGAATTCCCCGTACCAAGACCCATAGCTAGAAGGCAGCCGTCAGCTCAACAACGGAACGTTCATGCTCGAAGCGACGTACAGAGGGATAGAAGGGATAAGATCGCCTAAAACAAGACGTCTTAGCTCATGTCTGGCAACAGTCAGTGACCGGAGTGCTCACTGGTACTGCGGTCACTACTACCTTCAACTCACGAGGTATATCAAGAAGCACTGCGGGCCGGCCCCAATCATGAGCAAACTCCGTATACATCGAGTACACTCGGGCACCTACTGTGCCATATCCCATAAATGTAAAACCTAGGAAGGACGACCGTTATCGTTGCACTCGGCGGAACAACTTCTGTGCGTACAGCTGTACAATACTGATGGTCATAGTCTGTCAGGACCTTAAGCTTCGACACATATTCAATTTCTACGCACGACGCACCAATGTCGCGAATTCCAGCTGTTGCATGACATGAATGCGGGGATTAGCTCTTTCTACTTGATAGACCCAATAAGATACGCCAAGTGCCTACCCCGAAGATTCTGTATGAGGGACCCTGTGAGTTGGTACGATCATGAACATGGAAGGCGAGGTACTTCGGAATAACGAGGAGGATTGACAAGCTGCCATGGCCTTTAACGACGTAGAACCATACGATCTGTTAGGTGCGAGGATATAGCTGATTGCATTCTGCATGAGTATGGGATTTGCACGCACATAGATATCACCAATAGTCGAGATTGTGTCCAGCACCCTGATAAGCGGCGTCAGACTGAAGTCGCATACACGATGATCTGAGCGAACCATAGGAGGAAGATCTAGATAGCTGGTTCATAATGGGTGTTTCCACAACATGGCCAATACGCACTAGACCCTTCAGAGACCACTTGTCGCTTCTGGCATAATGGTGATAGTAGTACGCAAGTTGGGCATTTGCGAACCCGTAGAACCTATATGAAGCTTCGTGAGAGGTCTTGGACGACCCATGTAAGAAATGTATGCACGGCTCACACTGCGGAAAAGATCCCAGCTCCGACAAATGTGCTGCCTATGCTCTGGCTCAAGTTGAGCTGTTCGTACACGCTGTCGCTGGTCATGTTCCCGGGGTCAAGCAGCTCTGAAGGATTCGGTGGTACGGTCGGAGGGTATCACTAACAAGTCATTGAGATGCTGGGGAAGAAGCTGAGAGCGTACGGTATGTGTTATGATATATGACATTCATTTGTGAGAGCGTCCGTCACGCTTGCACGAGTTCGGTGCCAACGGTCGTTAATTGGGATTGATGCACGATGAAGCGCTGCCACAGGCTGCCACCCGATGTCAAAACGTAAGACTAGATCTGACTAGTTATAGACTAGCGGCGAAGCAGAGCACTTACACTCACATTAACATAATTACCCTTGTATCGGTGACAGATGTAGCATAAACACAGTCATCCAGTCATGAGTATGTCCGACGATCAGCAGCAGCCTTCAATAGGGCAGCCTCACATTTGCCTTACATTACTGTAGACTTTGCACTACCGTCAAGCGGTGCCGGTGCCGTTGAAAGCCCTGTGCAGAAATACGTTCGAGAAGATCGACGAGCCTGCGCCAAGCGTCATGCCAGTAAGTATCAGCCAAGCGTGAGCATGTGAACAGCGGCATGGCCTAGCCTGAGTGTCCGTTGCAGATCATAAAAGCCGGCGGGTAGGCACGGTTCAGAAGCAGACCAAAGACAGCCAGTCTTCCGGAGCAGACGAATAATGTAAGAGGGTGGCTGAGCAGGATCCTCTGGCAAACACAAGAAGGTAGCGCTACTAAGGAACAGTGAGCATCTGGCGTTTGATGGCGCATGCGAGCACATAAGTTACTTGGGTAAGTTAGCGGACTATTTAATGTCATTACTTATGGGACCCGTACGGTGGGTGCTTCAGCCCAGTTTAGTGTCACGACGAGCGCTGCGGTATAACATTCAGATTAACCAGTCGCAATTTGAAGCCTCGACGTGCGCAAATTCTGATTTCGTGGTCAATGCACCCTCCTTGTCCAGGAAGGCGTCCATAGCAGACTGCAAGAACTTGAATAGGTGATAAGTAACACTCGTCACACAGGCGCTATGCGGTCTGTCGGAGCCAAGTCGAGTGCAATGGGCAGCAGTCGTGGATAATAAGTATATCATACTAACAGCCTGCTCTCTCACCCAACGAATTGAGAATGGGTGCAGTCTCCTGCCTATCCGCTTCCGGGATATGATGAGTGCGGTGTGTGGGTATTGTGGCGGGACTGTGGCGGGACTGTGGCGGGACTGTGGCAGAAGTGTGGCAGAAAATGCTCAGCATTGCACGAACCATCGACATGAGCCCCCTACCTCGCCAGAATGGATGGGCAGGAGACTGGAATGGTGCCTCTTTATGTATGATCTGTGCAGCATGTAGGTAAGTTTCTACCAGCCTTAAGTAGCTCACCTTACTACCTTCTCCGTGGCCGGAGAAAATGCGGCGAAGCCACTCCTCCCGAAGGTCAGAAGCAACTCGTTATCCTGAACTGTTGACTTATCTTCGCCCGTGCCTCCTGCGATTATCATGCAGAACTCACGCTAACAGCACCTGCACGCTGGCCCTGGCTTGCGCCTCCTGATAACACCACCAGTGCCGGTGTATCCAAGTCTCCCGGTAGTCTACCATGTTCGAGGGCCCTCCTCCTTTCCCAGACGACGTACCGACTCATCCTCTATTCGTCATCGACTACTCTTTGATTGACCAAGGCGATGAGGCCGAGAAGGACAGGCTTTGGCAAGCTGCCACCCAGCTTGGGTTCTGGTAGTAAGTACTCCGCTCCTTCAGTGTCACGACGTGAATTGACGGGGTATAGCTTGAAGAATCATGGGGCCGAGCTGGAGGTGGAGGCCATGTTCAGCCTAGGCAGGACGTTCATGCAATTACCCCTCCATGAGAAATTGGCTTACGAAGAGGGGGATGACGGCATGCAGTTTGGGTACTTCGCTCGTGCCTTCGTCTGTGAGGTCGCGCGTTCATATCCACCTCAGATACAAAGCGGCAGGATATCACACCGCTGACGAACACGGAACGCTCGACGAGACCGAGTTCCTCGATGTAGCCAAAGACGACGTCCTTGCCTTCCCCGAGCCTGTGCACCGCACCTACCCTCCCCTCGTCGCAGACGCCGTGCCGACTGTCCTCCTCCCGTTCATGCGCAAGTCCCTCGCGGTCAACCACGCCTTGCTCGCCGTGCTGAACGAGAAACTCGAACTGGAGGAGGGCACTTTAGCGGCACTGCACCAGACGGAGGAGAAGAGCGGCTGCGTCTCGAGGGTCATCCGGACCCCACCACAGACCGGGAAGAGCAAGGAAGCTTTGGAGCGCCAGGCGCTGTTGGGCGCGCACACCGACTTTGGCTCCTTGGTGTGTCCCTAATATGCCTGCGTGCGCCCTTCATGCTGAAAGCCTATCCGCAGTCATTCCTTCACAACCGCCTAGGTGGCCTGCAGGTCCTCGCACCTGGGACAGAAGACTGGATGTACATAAAGGTATGTGAGCGGCCGACTGCAATGTACCCGCTCCAGACAAAAGCCCATATGTTCACGCTATGCAGCCCATCCCCGGCCATGCGATTTGCAACGTCGGCGACGCTCTGAACATTTTCAGCGGGGGCCTGATCCGCTCGAACATGCATCGTGTCGTGTCAGTTCTCCTTTCATGTCGCACGTCAGTTCCCCGGCTCATCTGGTGAATTAATATTTGTCAGTTCTCCCCCACGCGCTCAGGCTCAGTATGAACGCTACTCTCTGGCGTTCTTCACGCGCCCGCATGACTCCGTGGTCCTCCAGCCCCTCGTTCACGCGTCCTCCGCTGACGCCGCGCAGACCGCACAGGAGGACAAGGGCACAGCGGGCGAGTGGCTTGTGCGGCGACTGAAGTATCTTCGTACTGGGAATTATCATGTAGGTTTTCTGCGCTGCGCTAGAAGCGATCTCGAGGCTTACGGTCAATCAGGGAGTAGAAAGCTACACCGCGCACCTTGGGACGGAAGAATACGATAGAATCGCGCAGGCGCAGCCTGATGCTGCTGTCGGTGCATGAAAAGAAGCGCTTGTTTCGGAGTGTGTGTGATACGGCGGTCCACAAAGTTCACAAGTTTTCCTGTGCAATTTTCCGGCGGCATCATTGAGATAAAAAATGCGCTCCAAATAATATCCTAATCGAGAGACATTGAAAGCGAGACGGTGCTAGAGTTGTCGTCGAAGGTGTCACTCACAGCAGTGCGGAACTTCCGAGCGTGTAGCGCCGTGGTCAGGACGCAGTGACTACTCTAGCAGTTAATCATCATTTATGTATGATCATCGAGTGAAAAGTTTGTATCTGAAGCAGTGCTTTCAGCATGAATATCGGTGCCCGCACACTCACTCCCGAACAGCAAACGGCGCGACTTACTATACAAACGATTCAGATGTCCCAGCAAGTACTGTACTCCGTGACCCAACCCAGAAACTTGCTCAAGTTGTCGACTTGCTGTAGAAAATAAGAGTACAGTACCATGCTCAACATGAGCACCAGGTAGGTGTACATTGACGGCAAGAAAGCCCCAGGTGGTCCGCTGAGCGCAAGGTGACGGTCATCGTCGAGCGTGAGGGTGAATGTGGATTTCCCTATATGGACTCGGGCCACGTGTATCTCGTCGCGGGCTCGCTGACTACAACACGACGGACATCGAACGGACGCAGCTCAGACTTCCACGACCTTGCTTCTTGGCTACCATGGACGGCCCTTCCACCTCAGCTGCAGCCCTCAAGCTTGAGATAGCGCGTCTTACAGGTGTGGACTCTGGCGGAGTAGTCAAGCATGTCATTCACCTTTCCACAGGTGTTATCAATCGCCACAAGACTGCAGAAAATCAGCAACCACGGCCATCCCTCGCGGGACGCCCACCAGCACATCCCAGGAGCAATGTCTACGTCAACCCGAACTACAAGCCACCCAGCAAGGCCAGTCGCCCTCAAAGCGCACCGCCAGTGCGTCCTCAAGCCGTCGAGAAACCATCTACCGCTCAGAAACACGACGTTGTCATCGGAGGAGTCGCCTTCGAAGCATCTGGGCGAAGTCTAGTCCGCAAGGATTGTACGTTATTTTACCAGTTCTTCATCGTAAACGAATACGCTATGATTGACCGTCCTTTGCAGTAGCAAAGCCAAGTACAGGTACATCGGTGCGGCCCGTCTCAACGAGACCCAGTTTTATTAGAGACAAAGTTGGGACGATGGTCAAGGCCAACCGCTCATACAAGCCTAAGGTGTCTCGAAAAACACACCAAGCTGGCCGCAATATGACTCTCAACAACACCAAGCGGCCTTACCAGTCAGTCCGATTTGTGCGTGCGTTTTCGCCAGTTCAAACTTACTGGCTTCTTAGGAGCCGCCGTATGTCAAACCGGCGGAAGTACTTGAACAAGCCGTGTCCTCGGTTCACTACTACAGGTACGTCTTCAACTCCGTTCAGTTTGCCTGATCCATGCACGAACATGGAACTGCTCCGCGCAACTCCCGCCCTCTAGGTGCCTGCAACCGTGGCCTGACGTGCATGTACCAGCACGACCCGTCCAAGATCGCGATCTGCTGGAACTTCCTGCAGGGCAGCTGCCCCAACACAGCTGAGACTTGCCCGCTCTCGCACGACCCGACACCGGAACGCACGCCACTCTGTGTGCACTTCGCGAACAACGGGCGCTGCACACGGCCCAACTGCCCATTCCCGCACGTCCGCGTTGGCCAGCGCGAGGGCGTCTGTCGCGACTTCGCCGTGCTTGGCTATTGCGAGAAGGGCCTCGACTGCGACAAGCAGCACGTCCGCGAGTGTCCCGACTTCGCGGAGAAGGGCGCCTGCACGACCAAGGGATGCAAGCTGCCGCACGTCATCCGCGCCAATCGCGCCCGCAAGACAGTCCAACCTACGGTAATCTCCCAGCGTACTGACAACGCGGTCGCCTCTGCTGGTCAGAGCTCTGCCGCGGCTTCTGCTTCTTCTGTTGAGCCTGGTGCTGGTTCTGATGTTTCCAGTTCTCATCCGGTGACTGCAGAAGATGCACAGCTGGGCGATGAGTTTATCTCACTTACGTTCCACGAGAGCGAGAGCGAAGATGATGACGAGGACGAGAGCGAGGAGGCTGAAGAGGAAGATGACGAAGAGGGCGACGAGCAGTCGGAGCCCCACTCAGAGCCGTCTCCGAGTATTAAAGATGTTTGATGATGTAAATGTCTTTTATAGTTGACATACCCCAGTGTAGCATGTATGTGTTATTGGACATGTGTAATACAGTTTTGTTTGATAATCTCATCGCAATGCTTCAATCGTTGCGCACACTTCTTCAGTCTTTGAGAGTACATCGCATTACACTCAGGTGGTGATGGCAATCGGAAGCTCATACTGCATGAACATATGTAGCGTGCGTGGGGGCAAATACAGAGCATGAAAAAGACGAGAACGACAGACAATACCCTACGCCTCGGTGATCTCGCGCAACCGGCGTACAGTGCTAGTCAGAAGGTAAGTGCAGGTACTGAAACAATCGATAGGTGAGGACGTACCTGCGGACAGTGGCAGCTGCTGTTGTCGATACGGTCCAGGCACCGCCTGCTATCACTTTCCTGCAAGACCCACACTTCCAGATACCAACTGCCTGACGCTTCACAGAGTCCTGTAGACAATGCGGAATGAACTGATGGTCATTGTAGAACAGGCCAGAGAACACACCTTGCCGCAGAACGTGCAAGTGTAACGTGCGTGCTGGGTGATCTCCATCTACAATCATAGTATAAACTGAGTTCGAGTACTTGCAGCGCGAAAACTTGAGGACACACCTTTTTCACCTGCTTACGCAGGGAGGCACCGTAACGCTAGACGTCCCAAGGATCCCCATCAGTCCGCCGCCGCCATGTCTACACATGGTTAAGTCCGCTGAAGACTTACGGTACCGTACTTTCCAGTCACGCCGACCTTGCGGGTTCGTTTGGTCTGCACAGTGTAGCGTTTAGCAAGCGTCCAGCATGAAGTACAGTAGCATACTCACCATCTTGAGGAGGGGCTTGCGTTGAGGAGACCGTCGTGCTTGACATCCACGACTACCGAGGCGCCGTGAGGGAGTGTGGGAGGTGCTATACAGTTGCTCTCAGCCACTAGTTTATTAGGTAATGTATTGACGCTGACCAACAGGCGCACAACAGGCGCCTGTCTCAGACGAGCGCCCTCGAGCGCCTGTAACTCGACGCGTCGGTGGTGGGCCGCATGCCACTTATGATAAGCAACCGACCAGCAATCTGCAGCTAGCGTGCTGGCGGTATCATCTTCACAAGAACTTCGTACTACTGAGCTGCACAACTGCTTCATGACCTTAGGGCTCGCCTTCTGAATTTGCTGACCGACGTGTGTGTCTAACTGGAATTGTCGTTCTTCGACTATTATGCCTACCTGCTAGGAACCAAGCATGTGCCAGTACATGAACGCTCTCCGAATGAGTCACTTTGACTTCACTCAGGCTGGGCTTGGACAAGGCCTGCCTCGGGCTTCGCAATTTGCATATTGCAGACTACTGGTCATCTCTATACTTATGCAGGCCCTTTATCCGACATTACCCAACACCGCCCTCGTGCCTTCCGCCGTGGCGCGCTTGAGTGCTGGGGCTTATAGGGTCTTTGGTGCGCCCTGAGTACTTACACTCACCCCTGACTGCGTAACGCGAAAAGTCGCTTTACGAAAGAGGTATGTTCTACGAGTTCGTTTATCTAGCGTCTTCATTTATCCCGACGTCTCGCAGGAGAAATTCGGATGGTATACTTATGCCCCTTCGTTCTATCTTTAAGGAAGTACATCAATATATACGCTGGTCTTACGACACCTGAACCGAGTTCTCCGCTCGTCCACCCGACTTGAGGACTAAGTGTTGTACATTGTTAGGTCTTTGTCCCATCCAGGTCCTCTCTTCCCCTGATCGTCGCGGTACTTATCATTATCGAGAACCGACCGCCGCTGGGATCCAAATCGGTGGAGTCCGTACCTGGGAATCTTAGCGTCCGGGCGTTCTGTAGTAGCGCAACAGCGGACACATGCTTCTCGCGCCTGTATCTTATCTTCGCAGCTCCCTCGGAGCGAGGCCTAACTTATCTGTGGTATAAGAGGCATCAAACCCACGGACCGCCACCCCGCGCTGTTCCGCCTCTGCAGACAAGCGACATGTCCGAGTCAAGTCGTCCAGAAAGCACGAAGGAACGATTCCTGCGGTTCATAGAGGTACCCATTGACGCCAATGCCGGGTACAAGAACGACGTGCGCATCTCTGCGTTATCACTGGGAGCTTGTGCTAATGCCATGTTTAGCACTGGACCAATAGGGATCTGATCCCAATGCCGGCGGAGCGACGAACTTACGCCATCTGGTCATACTTCATTTACTGGTGTATCAGTGGCTTGTGCATCTCGGCATACACCACGGGTAGCACATTGCTCTCATATGGCTTGACTGCTCAGCAGGCGATCATTGCTCTCGTGATCGGCGCGCTGTGCACAGGACTATTGTCCATCTCCTGTGGCTGGATGGGAGAAAGGTACGTTTGACGCCTTCTGTCAGAAGCAACTAGCGCGAGTGTACGACTTGTATGCAGGCATCATATAGGCTTCACCGTCGCATCCAGGTTCACATGGGGCATGAGGTAAATCCTGATTGAAGGTGTTAGAGCCAGAGTTCTGAATCGCTGCATAGAGGGGCCTATTTCCCCATCATTATTCGCTCCTTCACGTAAGACGTAGCTCACTTGATCACTTGCGGTTCACTAACACGCATACTGGCTCACAGGACCATATTGTGCGTACTGATCTCCGTTATGCCGTAATATCACTCATCGTGTTTCTAGCTGGGATGGCCTGCAAGCGTACTGGGGAGGACAAGGTATATCCTGATCGCTCCATACGGTTTTGTTGTTCCAACCCTGACTTTCTTGCGTGTTCTCTAGCGACGGCGGTAGGCAACTAACTTTCAATATGTAATGCGTTGCATTGCTGAACCCGGCCCCAGGTTGTCATCGGCGCCATCATTCCTGGTAGGCTCTTCAATGCGATGGTATTTATCGATAAATGTCTAACGTTCTCGTTGTAGGCTTTGCACACATGTATGTATAGCATGGTGGACGTTTGACCTCAAAAATCTGATGGTCTACAGGAAGCATACCTTGGCCGGCGGCATTCTGCTGCTGAAGGATTTCATTGGGATGATGTGAGTCCTGATGTGCTCGCCCGTCATGCAGCGATGTTTATCGTGCTCTCAGCATCTACTACATCTTCTTTATCACGATCATGCGCATCCCTCCCGAGAAGCTTCAGAAGCCATTTGTCGTCTCCTCGATCATGTTTGGCGCCACGTGAGTCAATTAAGGTCACACACAGCAGCCATCTTCCATGATTCTCCAGTCTACTGGGTCTACTTATTTGGGCCGTGTCCAACGTCCACGGGCCCGGTCCACTATTCAAGGAGAAGGGAGATGCGGCAAACGGGAGCATAGGCTGGTATGTACCTGCCGCAGGTGGTCAACGGCAAGATGCTGACCATCGACCAGGGCGATGATGTTCGGGATCACCGCGATCCTGGGTTCATGGTAAGGGCGACCTGTCCCTGTGACTATCACAATGACTGACATGAGTAGGGGCGGAGGTACCCTCGGACAGAGCGACTGGACGCGTTATGCGAATAGGCCCAATGCTCCGACCCTGTCGCAGGTCGTTGCCGCGTACGTACTTTGCTGACCCCTCTATGATATTCTTGTTGATGCCGTCGCTCATGCAGGCCGTTCACTATCATCATATGCGCTACGATTGGGATCATCGTGACATCTTGCGCGGAACAGATTGTTGGTGAGCTGATATGGGAGCCGTTCGAGCTGCTGGGTACACTGCAGGATTTTTAGTACGTTCTTTACGCCTATGTCAGCGTGCAGCTTATCCGACCTCTGCGTAGCAACGATTCTCCCCGGGCTCGATGCGGAATGTACGACGTCTTTTCCCTCCTATTGGCTCGCCATTGATCATCCCGTAGTTTCTTTGCAGGGCTGGGCTGCGTTTGCGCCCAACTAGGCATTAGTATCGTTCTGAACTCCGTCAGTGCGGGAATGGACTTGGCGTAAGCTCTCTCCACGAGGCTCTACTTCAAATTCTGATTACGGGAGGTCTGTTTCGGGTGTTACAGCGGTCTCATGCCGTGAGTCTTACGCACTATACGTTCTACGGCTTCCTGACAATGTATGCTAGACGATACATGAACATCAGGAGAGGCGCCTACCTCCTGGCTGCTGTCGGTCTCGCCTCCAACCCGTGGCAGTATCTCTCCAACGCCGCGACGTTCCTCACTGTTCTCTCGGGCTTTGGCGTCTTCCGTATGTCGCCGCATATAGTCCATGTTGGTGGTTTGACTCATCCGTGTCGTAGTGGCTCCGTTCACTGGGGTCATGCTTGCTGACTACCTCGTCGTTCGACGCTGCACCATCAAGCTCGAGGACTGCTACGTTGGCAACAGTAGTTCGCTGTACTGGTATGTTTAATCCGACTTCTAACACAATCAATGGTGCTTAAGTTCCTCTAGGTACTGGCATGGCTTCCATTGGCGTGCACTGGTCGCTTGGGTGATCGGAGTCTTCCCCACGATGCCCGGGCTGATCATGACCGTACGAAACCCCGCGGCGTACAATGGCTGGGTCAGAACTTTCCATATCACTTTCTTCGTCGGTAAGTGTACCCGCCTCATCATGATATCGACCTCATAGCAATGCATCACAGGCCTTTTCGTGTCCTTCGCTGCGTTCTGGCTCATTTGTTTCATCTCGAAACCACCTGGGATTGGCATTGGCACTAACTATCACGACGAGAGTATGTTCAAGCCCAGTGAGGACTCCGCGTCGGACAGAGTCAGCACTATCGAAAAGGATGGCAGCGACAAGGTCACTGTTACGGAGATCTAGACTTGCTGTAGATAATCACCATTGGCGGTGCACTGCAGTTCTCATTTTACATGTATTACGAGCACGTTGTCCTATGCGATTCGTCGCTGTCAAATACTCCCTTATGAATTTCTCTAGTGGACGGCGCATTCGTCCAGGCGCAAGTTCAATGGAACTCGCCATGAAATTGTTGTAGCAAGCGATACAATGTATCGTATAGATAAAAAGCTGAGATTGTCAACTATCATCTGCGCTGTTAACTTTGTTGGGTGTGGCGCTATGGGAGCATGCAATGGCAGGTGCTCCCTGGCCTCTCAATCTTGGACTGTACAGTTCTCACTGACATGGGGATTAACTGACGTCGAAACTAGCATCTGAGAGACAGATACTCTGCCAAGATCCACGTTGGCCTCCTGCTATCCTATCTATTCTTCATTACTATTCATTGCTTGTGCTTTCCAGTGTACTGGTCCGAACAAAGGACCTAGCAGATATATTGCACGCGGCCAGAGCACAGAATGGTAGCTGAGAAAGCTCGAGCTCACCTACAAAAGTAACGTACTAGGTGGTTGCACTCCTGAGAAAGATCCGAGCTCCGAGTCAGACCATTGAAACTCGCCGGCCTCGAAACTTGATTCAGATTCTACGGTGCCTACGGCAGCCCACTGCAATGACCATTGCCCAGAGGCTGAGGCCAATATGCCTACTATGCCGAACACGTGATCGCGTTCAGGTCGTTAACTTCCGAGTCATTGTGATGAATCCCAGCACTATTGTAGCGCTCACTTTTTGCTCGAAACTTTACAAGGCTAAGAGCAGATATCGACGAGGCCTGTGGTTATTGTATCTATAGTAGGGCAAATCACAAGCAGCAATTACGATGTCAGTGCCACTTGCTTTTTTGTCGCGCCGAGTAATCGTCAGGGTCACTGGCATTGGCGCACAACCACATCTAAAAGGAACAAAGATTGTCTCAATGTGTAGGAAGCGACGTTGCCTCGAGATCGTACTACCCATACAACTCAATTCCATCCCAATACAAGGGGAATGGCTCATACAATACCAAGTTATGATCATTGGTAACTGACTTCCCGTGTCGCTTATGTGCATCTCTGCGCTCCATGTCTATATGGAGTCTACAGATAGCTGCCTTTTAATGTATACCGTCAGCACCTCCTTCCGCGGCAACTCAGACACAAAGAGGACCCTGAAATCTCATGCCTTTCACTCTTTGTACGCCAAAAGAACTAGGTGGCGTTCAATGGTACTCCCATTGCAAGACTTCCGACGAGCAACAGACCTTGCGAACTGTCTCTCGGGATGCATGCTCCGATATGCCAATGGCATAGCCTTGGAGTTGCTAGACATGCCGCATATTCGTCCTGAAGCTGCACAGAAGGCGAACGTCAGTCTTCAAGTAAGGTAATCCACACCAGGGGAGACTCGCAAGAGTCGGGGTTATGTGCTCATTCCTGTGCAAGAAGCCTGGTCTGCCGGATGGACATACCAAAATAGGTGTCACCATCGTTCGGCGGGCTCGCAAGCACTTGGTAGAATGTCCGGAGAACGCGTCAGTTCAGGGCTGTGCACATCCAGTGGGTCTCCCTACGCTTCGGGACTCCCCTTGACCACAATACCTCTCACTCACAGCTGCAACCTTCCTCCCTAACGACGCCTATATCCTTCGTCGTCACGTCAGAAGCATCAAAAACAACAATGTCGAAACGAGGACGTGACCATGACGACTCACTGAACAACAAGGACAATAAGAATTTGCCCCAGGTTCAAAAGAAGCTAAAGGGCCTCGGTGATGGGACACAGGTGCGTCACATCCAGCCCCTGCTAGAAACGTGGAGGTGAATCATAATGCTTTTCATTCTTCTCTGTAGTTTCGTGTCTTTCCTTCCGAACACCCCCAACCCACGGTGACGCCACCGCACCCTCCGCCGCAACAATACCAACTGCCGCACGCGACACCCCGCTTCGAGCTATGCCTTATGAGCGAATCCGGCAAACTGGTTGAATGTCGTGAATCACAACAAGAGGAGCGTCGTCGACGGAAACTTTCTGTTGGCACCAAGAGAGCTACCGCGCCTAGTAGTGGGAATGGCCCTCGTGCGCCACCACGAAGACGAGGAATTCGGAATACAACAAAAGATCCCGTCGCTGGGCCATCTTCAAGACCATCGCAGGACGTCAGAAGGAATGCAAGGCTTCGTACGGATCGCACTCCTCAAAAGCCCCGAGCTACGCCACGCAATGAAACCGAAGCTGCTGCTCCTGATCGCATTGACTCTCCATGCGGCCTTCAACCGCAATCTACCGTCCGGCCCGTCGCAGGAGCCGTGGAACATACGCCGCCCGTCGACAATGGGGGAATCGCCACAGGTGACGCGAGACTGCCTGTACCTCAGGGCGTCTACACCGCTGTCCATCCTACGTCGGGAGTACACCGACGGACAGGGCATGATGCATTCCACGCCCATAATGCATCAGAAGAGGGGCAGAGAAGTCCTTGGAATCCATATGCCCATGCATATACTACCAGACGACGGCGAATGTCGCCACAGCTTGTCCAAGCAAGCTCGCAGCCTTCAAGATGGGGTGCCCATGTGTCACGACAGGTCTCACAGACCACGAACGACCAAGGCAGGGCTGAACCTGGCCCGTCAACGAGTCGTGTGAGAAACACTGTGGTGCCACACAACGTAGTGCATCATTGGCCTGAGATGCCTGGGCTATATGGGGAGCCAGCCTACGGGACGTCAAGCAGATACGACCAGGGACCGTCCGTGCCGACAAGTTCCTACTCATCGCTGGCGGGCGCGCTATCAGAACAGCCATCACTGACGAATGTTGGCGCTCCGCATAATACTGGTTCGGCCGCCCTCCTGCAGCAGCCTGCGGAACCGCATCCCGGACCGTCCCATCGGACTCGGCGACCTGCCCATCGACCGGTAAGAATATCGCAGGATGTAACCCAGCGATATCACCCCTACGCGCATTCGACCCGTGCACGCTTGCAGCAACCGGCCGCAATGTTTCTAGGACCTTCAGCTGACCCAATGCTGCCGCCTCCGCCCACTGATTGGGCTCCAACACCGATAGCGCAGCCGATGCAGCAACGCTATATGGACGCGGCTGCTCAATACTTCCGGTCAGATGCGGGAACGCTTCCGAGGACTGATATCTCAGCAGGCGTGGCTCGTACGGGTTCGGCGCCCTCACACATGCGAACCGCGACAATGGCAGACACTTACCAGGTGCACGCTGCCCCCGGATACGCTGCCGTACAGGAGCCTCTAGAGTACGCCGGGGGCCCTTCTCTTGCTTGGTCGACGTACGCAGGAAATGCGATAAACCTGCCTGCCGTAGTGCCAGAGATGAGGCAGCCTGAGCCGCTTGACGGCGCCGTCTATGCCGTCACTGGAGGTCTTGGGCCGTACGCCGCGCTTTCTCAACCTGAGGCAGGGTCGTCAATAGCTGCGACTACGCTGTGGGACGAGATGGAGAACCTCCCTTCATACGACGAGTTCTCGTCATATCCAGACATGACGTCTTTCGATGCCTTCCGTATGTCTCTTTGATCCCCTTTCGTGAGAGCTGTACTGACTATAGCTATCAGAACCCGAAAGATGACAAGGACATCGGGAGACATACCGGCTCGTCCTATCACGGGGGATGATCGATGAAGCATCGAAGGATAGCATGCATGAACCCTGGCTACGACGCTGTAAAGGGGGCATGCGTGAACAAGGAACAGTGTGATTTCTCGGAGATGCGCGTACGCGCGCCTGCACCTCGGGCCGAGTCTCTGAGAAAGTCCTCGCAATTAGTACCAATGGCCTATAAACTTTCAGAACACGAAGCAATCTGTGGAGATATTAGTACGACTTACTGTCTTGCACAGCCTGATCTGACTGTAGCCAGGATCAGCGCGTTCCAGGTAGTACGGTGAACATCGTCACAAAGACCTGTTCGTGGACTCAAACGATGTGTATGAGATACACATACGACAACGTAGACGATCTCTGCTGACTATAGTCGTCCTCTGGGCCCGGTAGGTACGCACATCGCCTCTGATGTCGATGTTTGGTCACCAGGGTTAAAGTGCCTTGTTACAGGCCAACTGGTAGTACCAGATGACCTATAACATGAACCTTTGTTATCGGCTCCTTGCCACTAGACAGACGATCAGTAAATAATGCGCCGGAATTTCGACTGTGTTCAGCACTTCGTAATCTGAGTCCTCTAGTTCAGTAGGGCATAGGCGTGCGATATTGGTTGGGTTGTCCTCACCTTTCAGTAGAAGACCAGTTTCGCGGCTGTTAAATAAGGGAGACCGAACTCATCTATTGTTGTCCAAAGGTGACCAGCTGCATAAGAATAATGTTCGACAGTCAACTCGCCATGGCAACTCTCCCTGTCGGACATCGGCAATTATAAACCGGGATGAGCGCCAGAACAGAAAAGGGAAGACTACGTGAGTTACTTACATAACATATGCTGTAAGTAGTGAGCACGTGCTGCGGTAGTACAGTAGGAACGCGTACAGTACACTGGGGGACGCGACGCCGCCGACGCGTCGCATTCAAGATCATTCATAAGCCACCAATGTCCCTATTATGGCGACCAATCCCTCGCACCCTTCGCCTCTCTTCTCACTACAATCCCTCACGTTGTGCTTGCAATGAACGGCTATATCATGTGTCGCATCCGCCTTTCGCCTCTGCGACTACGTCGACCCACTCTTCAGTCAACCCGGACGAGATAGCCCTTTTCTCTCGTTTGTCCTCGCAATGGTGGGATGAACGTGGCGAGTTCCAAATGCTGCATAAGATGAACCCCATCAGGGTACAGTTCATTCGCAAAAAGCTTGTGGGTACATTGTTTGTCGGATGTCGATATACTGCGACTGACGTCACTCTAGCTCGAGATGAGGAGGGAAGACAGCGCGGACATAGCAAATGATAGTGAGCTCTTAGAAGGTTTGAACGTACTGGATGTGGGGTGTGGTGGTGGTCTGCTTTGTGAGGTGTGCTTTCATGAGGTGGACTTCACAGCGGGGCTCACGTCGCGCAGAGCCTCACCAGACTCGGCGCGAACACCCTCGGCATTGATGCCTCTGCGTCCAATGTTGGCATTGCGTCTTTGCATGCGGCATCCGATCCTTCTCTCAATCTCTCGTCCGCTGTGGTCCCGGCCTCCTCGTCGCCGCCCCGGAAAGGGAAGGGTGCTTTGACGTACGAACACACCTCAGCGGAGGACGTGCTTGCCACCCGTGGTCCGAAGCAGTTTGACGTTGTCTGCTCTATGGAAGTCCTCGAGCACGTTGACAACCCCCGCGCCTTCCTGCGCAGCCTAGCCGAGCTCGTCAAGGTGAGTACCCTGCCCCAGCCTTCCGCTCGCCCTGACTCAGCCCCACGAAGCCTGGCGGCCACCTCTTCCTCTCGACCATCTCGCGCACGCCGCTCGCATACCTGCTCACCATTCTTGCCGCGGAGCAAGTCCTCCGTCTCGTTACGCCCGGCACGCATACCTACTCCAAGTTCGTCCGGCCCGAGGAGCTCACGCAGTTCTTCTGCGAGCACCGCTCCGGGCCCACGAGTCGCCCGTGGATCTCCCGTCTGTATGGGGGCCTGCCTGCGCGCACGGAGGCGGAGACACGCGGGGTCATCTACGTGCCGTGGAAGGACGAATGGACGCTTGTCCCTCGCGGTGCCGTCGGTGCGAAGTGGGGGGAGGGGTGCAATTACCTATTCTGGGTACGGAGGCCGCTGGAATGAATGACTGACTGCGCCGGAGTGCAGACCCTGGTAATGTCAAATGTTTCGATCTCCTAAACGCGTTTGATTTGTGCGGACTAATACAGTATACTACAATGCAATGCAATACAAATACAATACAGTGCTCTGGAATCTATCAAAGGTAAGCGGCGCGAGTGTGAGAGATGTGTGTCGATATTAGATACAGCAGCCATGTCCGTGATTCTGTTTTCCTTGTATCGTCAACTGAGTAAACGCTCTCCCCAGACAAGGCGTTGGCGATGGGCGCGGATGGCGCCCTCGAGCGCCATCCAGGTGATCCAGACGCCCAGGCAGAACGCGAGTGTGAATAGAATGCGCTGCGGCGGTATTGTGCGGTCAGCTTGTGAGGCAGCTGTGGTAAGCAAGGACGAGACGCACGAGGAGCAGCTTGACGCGTGGCTGGACCGGCGCAGACAAAGTGAATATGATTCTTCGCAGTCGTGTTGTAGGGGGGTTAGTGAGCCATTCGAGCTCGGCGACAAGCTCCTTAGCCTGGCGGTGGAAACGTGCAGACTGCATCAGCTATCTCGAGTTCACATCCACAAGAACAGTGCAACGCGCCTTGTCGCGTCCGCTGTCATACACGCGACTTATAGTCACGAACTCTCGTTCAATTTTCGGGAGGTGGTCATCGAGATACTCGAGTGTGTCAACGTCCTCCGAGAGCGACTGTTCCAGGGGCGCAGTAGAAGCCAGAGCAGAGTCCGCCCTCGGCTGGTATTGCTACACCAATTATGAGTGCTGTTCGGTTGGCGGAGAGTCATAGAAAGTTTACCTTCAGAGCAGACTGTGCTTCGTGCAACAGTGTGTTGATCGCCCGCGAATTGCTCAGGTTAATAGCTAGTCTACTCTGCGTCGGCCCGTCAATACAATCCTTCGTTCGACGGCTGCACAGAGAAGCGCACCTCGAAGTCCTGGATATCTTGCTCGTGGCACATGGTGCGCCGCGAGATGATCTCGTATGCAGCAGTCAGGTCGCTATTTAGGGTGATCTCAGAGACGGAGTTGCCATCGTAAAGGGAGCAAGACTCACCATTGCGACTCTGCATCGGCACCGCTCGACAAGCGACGCCGGTGCATTCTCAACACTTCGTCGTGGAAGATGGGACGGCAGATAATGGCATAAACATAGGAGGCGGTGTACGGAACTGGACGACCGACGTATGGCCCAGTCACGGTATGTGAATTGGTGAGAGCGGCATGGGAAAGACCATAGGTAATGAGATTAACCCGGACAGCTCCTTCGAGCGTTCAGCCGCGACGATGAGATTGCGGTGTCTACTACATAGACCAGCCTGTGGCGACCGAATCCTCGTTTATCCACCGAGTCCAAATATATTGAATCCCGGAGCCTGCCAGACCGAAGTCGGCCACGGCCGTCGGCTCGAGGCTATCGACCGCCACCACTTACTCAGTAACTTACGTACTCGGGGACTCGAACCGACCTCGCATGCACTGCAGTCAGACTACGGTTGGTCTATATCCTAAATTGTTGCAGGCTTGAATCTCTGCTAGGTCCGTGTTACGTCTGGTGGTCGGTCGGAGCCAGGCATGTTACGGGCATTCAACACGATACAGTAACATCAAGAGCTTCTCAATTTTCCTATTACGCCTGTGCTTCTGGGTCAGTGTGCGTTCAACACCACCCGAATTTGCGCTTTCGGCTAGCACGCGAAGACACGAGCACTTCCAATGGACGGAGAGAACGTTCATATAGACCCATCAGATGAACAACTGGTATTTGACCCTGTTCTAAACTGCAACGTTCGGACTTGCGGTTATACCCAGTTACCTCTACCACCGCCGTCGAAGTAATGCCAGGTCAACCTGTTCAGCTGAGTGCAAGTATCGAACTTCACCTACATACACTCACTTGATCGCTGGCCGGGATTGCCGACTAACCCGCTTGTACGACTTAACGGTGTTGCTTACACTGTACGTATACGCGTGGTTGACGAGCGCTCCGCGGGCTGCGTCGTTCGAACCCCGCGGGGGACGGGCAGAGGATGGGGCTCCTTGAGTCCTTCCTGCAGGTCCAGTCTCTCTCATACGGAAGCCGGTCCAGGTGCGCTCGCAACGTGGTCCAGCCTAGCTAAGTAATTTGATACTTGTTGCTGTTGAACGTTGATACCGCAGGAGAAGGAGACGTCGTCAAGACTCAAGGCTGTGCATCGCTCGTCAACCTCGTTCGCATTGAGCCGTGCATGGCAAACCAAGGACAATCCGCGCCAAGAACACTCTCGAGTGTACCTGTCGAAGAAAGCTTGAGATTGCCGTCGTACATGACCACGAAAAAAGGCGGGTACGTGCTGTCCTGACGGTAAGTAGCGCTGACAGTAGATACTCTTATTCTTGGCTACAGGCGACGGCCTTCCTGGAGGACTGGAGTCGAATGCGACGTTCTATTAGGAAGTAGGAGCCATCAACGCATGGAGAGTTATGACTTCGGCGACTACCACTCCAAGTTCTCGGTAGGACCAGTTCCAGTCAGTGATCTTTATAGCATTCGATTGGGCATGGCGACAGTTCAGTACGTTCAGTCTGTTTCGACGTGGCCGCAATCAATTTGCAGCCAAAGAAACCTTTGCAAGATGTCTACTTCCCTCTGCCACCTTTATTATATCTCCTTCGGCACTCTAGATCTGGGGGAACGGAGGATCGGAAGCAAGCCTTTGTTGGAAGGTTGCATCATCTGATCGGGGACGTAGATCTTCGTTACGGTCGACAACCAAAGGAGGTTGCTTCCGCGTTCACATGTCACACACCACCCCATCCATAACTCTTAAAAGGGGGTACGTCGCTCGTAGCGGGTCAGCTCGTGACCGTACCCTAAAGTCTTCCATGCCCGACCCGGAGTGTGACGTGCCTGCAAATGTCGTCCAATTGTAAGTGTCTCCTGACGACTCATGTTGACGAGATCCTCAGAGTTCTTTCTCAGCGCGGGGCCGGTGGTACGTGCATGAACTGTGTCGCGGGCTCACCAAAGCTCATGCTTCCCAATTAGTTGCTTGGCTCTCAGTTGAACTGGGGGCTGTTCGGCGTGCTCACGGTCCAATTATGTGAGTAGGTTAGTCAGATTGCGTTGTGCAGACCTCACACCCCCTATCGGAAGATATGTACCATCAAACCGGTTATAAGGACCATATCTTTGTCAAATACATCGTCTATGGAATGTACCTTTTCGAAGCTCTTCAAACGATACTCCTGACCCACGACACATTCAAGCAACTGGCCGTTAGTTTTGGCAACTACCAGGGCTTAATTGGAGCATACCTGACAGGCTTTGAGCTGGTCATTCAATCTGCCCTCAGTATGTTCCTCTCGTCTCCTACATTTTTGCCTATTTAGCTGATAAGTGCTCCGTAGTCGCATGTGTTACCCAGTGCTTTTATGCTTGGCGAATCTACATTCTTGGGAGATCCAAGATCGTGGCGGGGCTCATTGTCTGTGTAGGTCGAGCCAATCAAATTCATTGTACATTTCTCCTTAATAGCATGTCTAGGTCTCGTTGTTGCAATGCGCAGGGGGTTTCTCTGAAGGAGTTGCTTGCTTCGTCTACAACAGTACGTCGGAGACTATCCCAATTGAAGCGACGTCAGTTGCGGTGAGTGTGCCGTCATAGATTACTTCTATCGTCGGTCTGATCACTGTTCAAGATGTGGATTGGGGGCAGCGCGGCCTGTGATATTCTCATCACGACCTCCATGGTCTACTTCGTAAGTGAGGCTGGTAGCCTCTGTGAGCCTGCTTGATTAATAGGACTACATTAGCTTTGGCGCAGACGCAGCGGTATCAAGCGGACAGATACTATGGTCAACAAGCTGATTCAGCTCGTCGTCGAGACAGGCCTGCTAACAGGTGAGTTCCTGCATCCGTTTTCTTCTTGGACGATTCGTAAGAAATGGACACAATCTCGCACGCAGCCGTATTGGCAATTACGCAGTTATCGCTGTATATCATCTTCAAGGATACAGAGTACTTCATGACGCCCGCAGGCGCCCTGTCGAAGGCCTACAGCAACTCGTTGCTCGTGCTCCTCAACAACCGTCGTGTACTGCGAGAGACGCGGGACAGCGTCACCACGGGCGGCAGTGTGAACCTCCCGCAGCTGCATTCGACGCGCCCCATACAAATCAACATCGACCAAGAGACATTCGCAGACGGGGACGCCATAGACAAGGTACGCCTATGCCCAGTCGGGCATTACAATCATCCATCTGAATCACCTACAGATTCAATGTGAGTATTCCAAGGCCATGGACCGGAGTCAGAGCTAGACTGGCGTCAAGGAGGTCGTTTTGTCGCCAGAAGGGGTCTATAGCTTTAGCCATGTTCAAAAGGGCGTGAGATGTAAGCTACGGTTATGCTAGAAGTTAGATGTTGCGTTGTCGTTGTATTGCACAGCTGGGGTACCATATCACTATCTCTTGTCGATTGTTTTGCTCGTATTCAATGAGTCGTCGTTCTGAACGTTCAGTAGTGGCACTGACAGTGCTATTGCAATCTTCCTCTGTCTATGCATCCGTCCTCATCCGATGGCTGGAGCACGGTCTATATCATATCTACAAGAAGTTGTCATTGAACGCAGTCAAGAGACGAGGACGAGCGTCGTTAGTATTGGGAGAGAGACGTTTACCATCTCGCCCCTTCAAGCTCGCGTATGCAGCAGTCAACTGTATCATGTTGGGGCTACCGCCAATAGCAGCTCGAGTTTATACCCGCATCTTCTCCAATTAGTACGAATTTTCGCTGCATCTACAAGAGGGATCCAACATTCTTCTGCGTTCACGCTGATTCCGAGCATCATGAAACTACGAGAGGATGCGCGGGATGAATGTGTTAGAAGATGCACTTGGAATTTCTTGTTTAGTACCAATACGCTGATGGGCCCAGGCTACTACCAGAATACGACGCTGAGTGTCCGCTGGCTACCACAATCATATCGCCTCCAAGTATACGAAAGTTATCCTAGCTTACATCCAATCCTCAAACATCTATATTTTGGGAGAAACCTCTTGCATATCGTTGTTGAAAGCGGACAAATACACATCATGCGAAAGCTGGCTTCTCAGGTGCTGGCGAGCGTTCAAACTGCAGAGTAGCTAGAGGTGAGCAAGTGTCTGAATGGGAGTCCAAATAAATGCTTACGCGGCCATCATTGAATTGACGTAGACTGTACCGCCTGTGAGCCGAAGATCAGAAACTCGATATTGTATTGGAAGCTTACTTTTGCCTCCCCCCTCGTAGAAGATAACCCAGATTAGATTGTCCTGCTTTGCGAACGCCAGATACTGCAACGAAGCCGTGGGTTTGATGATGCCATGATGTAAGAAGACCTGACTGGTGACTCACCGTCGCACATAAGCAAATCTGTGCCACGCTGCAATGCCACGTCGGGATTTTATCAGCAGTGCACTAGAGGGAATCCAGGTCAAGCGTTCTTACGTCGACAGGATCCCACGATTAACAACATATGTTATGAGCCTGTAGAGAATGTTGTCCGTTCTATTCCCAATACGTCATTAGCATAAGGTGGCGAATACGAGCAGAACTCACTGTTTAAGGCCGGTCCTCTTCTTGTACAATACCCATGTAAGGGCGAGGCAAATGTACACATCCGCGACAGCCGCAGACCATACCTTGACGACTATGGGCATCTTCCTAACGTTGAGCCAGTTACTAATGCAGATGGTCGAATCGGTGGACTCACAGCTCCTTTTGAAAGAGTTGATGAAATGATCCATCCACTCGCGCTGTGGTCACTGTTAGACAAGCCGCTTTATAGCCCCCGTCACTACGTGCTTACGGCATGGCCTGCATGCCCACTTTGAAATGATGCAGTAGCATCAGTTTACTGCTTTGTGAAGACACCCTGCGAACGTACCGAAACTGAAGGCTAGACGGGTGTGGTCAACCGGACGTCAAAACAACCAAGGCTGACGAGACCTACCAAGTGATAGAAGCGAGAGCGCCGCCTAATATAGTATCATCACGCTGAAATGCATCTCGCAGATTGTTGGTGACGAGTCGGGTACATACGGGACTGATAGTCAATACTATCTTTGCCTTGCAGGACAACCCTTGAAGCACTAAATCCATAAATGATAATCAGTCTGAGCATCTGGTGCCTTGCAATGCTTGAACGCGACCCACACTGCCATAACCCATATACATAAAACCTGGAAGAATGGTATTGAGTATGATGCTGTCGGAAAGACAGATACAATAGCTTACATCTGTACAACACAGATATCTAAGGACTGCATTCAATCAGTTGCGGCTTCAAGACTGCGTTTGATCACAACTGAAGCGTGCCGTACCAGGGTCGCAAATTCCAACTGCAGCATAACATGAACGGAGGAATCCTATCAAATTATGCGGCGCTGTGCTTACAGCAAAAACCCTAATGAATGCGGGTCAAAATCACTTATTTTGCTGTACTCAGGGAAAGATGAAGTACTTCGGGGCGTTGAGAAGACTTGACGAACTGCCATGTCCTTCGACGAGAATGATCCAGATGATCTGCCATATTGTATGTACAAAAACTCCTTGAATCATCTTCTAGATGGTACCAGGAGACTATAAGCACTCACATAGATCTCAGAGGCCGATAAAAGTGTCTCAAGCAACCTTGTAGAGATGTTGAATGTCATGCTATCCCCCAGTGAAGGGAAATGCTAACTAACCACATAGAGAGTACCTGAGTATCTCAGCAAAGAGAGTCAACCAGTGCAGAGGGGCAGAGCCGTCACGTACAATGCATTTCAGAAATAATCCGTCATGTGCCCAGTAATGGCGAATATAGTACATGAACTGAGAACATGCGAACCCGTAGAGCCTGTGACACACTGTGAAATCCCCTACAGAATAGAAGTACTGAACTTACACTGCCGCAAATAGCTCTGCAATGAACATGCACCCTAAGAGAAGACCGAGACTGAGGTGCGCAGTCGTCATAGCGTTGGAAGGTTCAGCCCTGAGATCGAGACGAGAATTGTAAGTGGCCTTAGAAGGCTTGGGCAGTCAGTTGACGTGCTGGGGAATCTGGCAGAGACACTATTTAACATACCAATGAGGCGTCACGGCCTCATCATGGATCAAAGGCTGTTCAGATCACAAATCTCACGTCAGCGCGTGCCTGCCAGAGCTTTACTTGGAGGCTTCGCGTGCGAACGAAGTTCAGCCATCATGTTGACGAGCCGATCGTGTGCTCTCTCGATGATAACTTTTATGGACATTGTACTCACAGTGACGTTGGCACACTGATATTGGGCGGATGCGGCGGCTTTCGTGTATGCCACCTGCTGGCTTGGCCACGATAAAGTGACTGGCGTGAGAGCAAGATCATGGTCCTGTTACGGGTCTGGCATAATTTAACACTTGCGGCCAAACCAATCCGTTTGCTTCTTCTATGTCAGTCAGTCTCGGAAAAATTCAAGTCATTTAACAATGTTTGGTCTCCGCACCGATATCATTCACAACCTCCCCATTTCCCCATGAAAGTTGAAGGTGGACGCAGTTTGCTGGTCGATGTATACACCAAGATCACTGCAAGAACAGCCGTCACTCGTGGACCTATCATCGCGCTTGAATTGGAAGTCAAGATAATCACGAACCGCCGTGGACTCAGATTCAGCAAGTTCCGAGTGGGCGTCCGACTTGAACAATCACGAAAATGAGCCTGTACAGTGGATGGCATGGAGACGCTAGTTCCTGCTGTCGTCTTTGAGCCCAGTCAACATTAGTCCAGATATGGGGGTGGAACACACGAAGAATGATTGAGACCGAGATTCTGACTGAGGCCTGCGGCTGAGTTGACCAACACCATTCCATCGCCCTCATCTCACTTGAGTATACAGGCTGCTGCGGGTACAGCACAGGTGTAGCGAGCAGTCCCTGCGACGAGGCATGGGTTAGAATCACACAGCGGGTCTAGGAGCAATGCACGGTTCAGTCCGCTGCTGCTCGAGCCCGCGGCGTTGATGACAGGCCTATCATAAACCTTATCTGAAGCGACATTTGTGGTAGACTCTCACCGTGTAATCATAGCGCAGCATATGAAGCAGATGCCAGCTTGCGATCACTGGGCATCATCACTGTATCCCTTACCAAAGTATGAGTTGGTGTGAGCCTAGGAAAGGGCTGACTGGCACTATCAACCATATGATGGGATGGAAGCAGTCCAAGGATCATGAGAATATCGCGAAAGAGATCATGGAGCTTTTTGACACATCTATCGGATGGTGCATACCTGCCAAGGCTGTGAATGAAGACGCAGTACAGCCAGACTACAGCTGTAGGTTATAGTCTTGCGGCAGTGGGATGACAAGTTGAACTATTGCTGTCCGTGAATTGACTCGGACACGTACGAAGCTCGTGGCTCTCCGGTGTACCTAATTATACCCAGCCGCATACGCAATGATTAGTTCATGGATCTCAACAGACGAAGATGGGTAGCTAACCATTTGCAATAGTTTTCAAGCAGTAGTGGATCACTGCTCTGCAGTGAAGCCCTCCTAAAGATGGTGTCGCGGGCTTACCCACACGGCCGTATCAGCAGTACGTTGACTGACATTGACTGGATCTATCTTCTTATGATCAAACAAAGTTTGAGGACCGAGCGCTGCGACCGTCCCCGAGTGCATAACATAAGTCGGGCCGGAAGTGTTACGTGAGCGATGGCTCGAAGCCCACTGTGCGGTTCTCATTTGCGGCAACGTTTGTTTCTTACTCAGTGAAAGACCTTCATACGTCATCTTATGATTGGCTGAAGACATACCTCATCATTCAACCGACGTAGTGACTTTGACGTTCCAACGCATTGCCCAGCTGAGGGAAAGTGAACACGGGGTTCCTAAGCAACGCCCTTCATCCACGCATAATGCGACCCTGAGCTGAAACCATGAGATACAAGTACTGAGGTAATCAGCAAGAATATCTCTAGTAAGACCTGGACTGGCGATGCGTACCATCATGGTCGAGACCCTCGTGCATGCAACTTGAATTGCACGCAAATGGTCCATTCAGATTACGGACTCAGACGACATACGCCTGACTGCTTGCATATTGACCTGTTGCCATCGCGCACCTGAAGGTTCCATCGGGCATAGAAAGTCGAGCTTTAAGCTCTCATGTCCTTTCACGAGAATGGGATCATCCGTCAGTACGTCTCCGTTGCAGATGATGAAAGCCAGCGAGCGTCTGTTTGGGTAAGTATTGAGCGAATTGTCAGCGACTATGACAAGGCGCCTGGCACACCTGTGACAATGTTTTCACGGGGAGCTGCTTGATCTCCCGCGTGGACGGTGGCAGTGGCACTGCAAAAGCAGGCGAATGAGAGCCTCACTTTCGTCGTCCGACCAACAACATACAGTGGCGGCCGTGTACAACATAGTACATACATACCTACTCGCTCGAAGTCCAGCTCCTCCCGCGAGTTTATTCTCTCTTGAAACATGAGCCACTGGCAAGGCTACAAGGTGCCTTTCACGTGCTCTCACGGCTGGGCATGCATGAATAGTCGAATCCGCCCGCATTTGAGGGTCTATACAAATCAAATTGTGCGAAGAATCGACACGCTTTTACGCCCGCAATAAGGATACATTATACATGATGGACGCTATACAGTGGGATATGATACACATTTAGCCTCGATCGTGGGGTATCGTGCGGCAGGGAATGGTAAGCTCTACTCATCGATGCCCTCCTCCCACCTGAGGGACCGCTCTACGGCGCGCCTCCAGCCTATCCACTTCTTCTCGCGGAGAGTCTCGTCCACCGTCGCGTTGAACTCGCGCGTGCCCTTCGTGTTCACCTCCGAGAGCGTCTCCGGCTTGCTGATGTCCCACCCGAACAGGCGGATCGCGGAGCCCGCCAGGAGCGCCGATCCGAGGGCTGTCGATCTGATAGGGGCGCCGCGCGCGATCGGGTCAGGGAGAACGAATATGAGCGGAACGGGCGGGCGGGACGCACTCTCTCATCTCGGGCCGGACGACGGTGAAGCCGCCGATGTCCGCGAGCACCTGCATCGCGGTGTCGCCGTTCGTCATGCCGCCGTCGACCATGAGGTGCTTCAGGTCCGTCTTCGAGTCGAGCTTCATGCTCTCCAGGATCTCGCGCGTCTGGAACGCGTTCGCCTCCAGCGTCGCACGGCAGATGTGCCCCGGGGTGGTGTACGCGGACAGACCTGAAAGAGGAGTGTCGGCCGGACAGTCTATGATGCGGAGACGGGGCCGACGCACCAATAAGCAGACCACCTGCTCCCGGGTCCCAGTATGGCGCGAGCAGACCGGAGAAGGCAGGAACAAAATAAACGCCACCGGTGCGCTTGACCGAGTCGGCGAGGGTGTTGATTTCGGCCGCAGATTGGATCAACCCCATGGAGTCCCGCAGCCTAGCGTGGATCGATGGTGAGCGTGATAAGACCATCCATCATGAATGCACTGACCATTTGATGGCACTCCCGGCGACGGCGACTGTGCGATGACAACGGTCAATGTCGCGCTGGAGCAGCGAAGTCGTCACGCTACTCACTGGAGCCTTCCAAGGCGTATACGGGCTTGCCGTTCTTGCCATCTTTGTATGCAACCTGTCCACCGTGATCAGCACGAACCGTTCTGTCGGAAGGTAAGACGGGAAGGCTGACCGTGCTCAAGAGACCGTGAGCACTCGATACGATATCCTCGCCCGTGCAGAACAGGAGGAACGCGCCAGTCCCGTACGTACACTTCGCCTCACCCTGCCTGAGGCACTTGTTGCCGACGAGCGCACCCTGCTGGTCGCCGACGAGGCCACCAATCTTGACGCCCTTCAGGGCGCCGTACGAGATCTCGCCGTACACCTCTGAGGACGAGGCGATTTGGGGGAGCACGGAGGGCTTGATCTCAAAGAAGTCGAGCATGACGGGGTCCCACTCGAGCGTGTGCAGGTTCATGAGGAGGGTACGGGACGCGTTCGTCACCTCTGTGACGTGCAGACCACCAGTGAGGCGGTAGACAATCCAAGACTCTACCGTGCCGAACAGGAGGTCCTCCTCTTCGTGGGCCTTCCTGACGTGCTCGTGGTGGTCAATCATCCAGCGCAGCTTGATGGCAGAGAAGTAGGTCGAAAGCTGGAGACCAGTGCTGCATAACCAATATCGTTCAGCCGCTTCGATGCCTTCGCCAGAAAATAGCTCTTACAGTTCCTTCAGCGCCTTCTCGCCTTCCTTGCCCTTCCTGTGGAGGCCAGGCCTGGTCTCGAGACCGACATAGCTCAGCTTGTTCTCGAAGTGCGCGACGGTATTCTTCGTGCGGGAGTCGGTCCACACGATCGCGCGACAGAGCGGCTTGCCGGTCTTGCGACTCCACGCCACCGCGGTTTCGCGCTGGTTCGTGATGCCTGTACACGCGTCGCGTCACTATCTCTGCGCGGGCGCCAAAACGAAGAGCGAAGTACTGACCGATGACCTTCACGCTTTCCTTCGACCAGCCTGAAGCCTCCAGGGCCTTGCAGGCCTCGGTGATACAAGTGTCGCAGCTCGCCACGATCTCGTCAGCATCTTGTTCGTGCCAGCTAAGCGCGTCGCGTGAGCAGAAGACAGTCTCTCATCTGAATGGGGGGACTCACCCCGGCTCGGGATAGTACTGGGGGTATTCAATCTGGTGCTGGGCGACGATGTCGGCGTACTGGTTAAAAATCAAGAATCGCGTCGACCTGAGGATGATAGAGGTGAGCCGGTGCGTCGCCGCGGTGGCGTGACACGTACGTGGTACCGCAGTCGAGCGAGCCGACGAACTGACCTTGCTTGAGCGAAGACATGGCTGAATATAGACGGCGGAGGGGGGCGAGGCGGGACGGATATCGGAAGACATGGCGCAGAAGGCTCATATTCATATGGCGCGAGCGAACTCCTGTCGTTGGTGAGGGGCGGTCCGGGGTGCCCCGCAGTGCGAATGTCATCTGATGCCGGGCGCGATCATCTGCACCGATTCCCCAGCCGCCCAGGGCGCACCCCGCCTCGGCGGCACCGGTCCCCTATCTAGCCGACCCCGTTGTGCCGGGGTCGCCCAACTTCTCCTTGTGCTACTTACCCCGCCAATACCGAAGGCCCGCCGGCTAAATCGGCCACAACATCCACTGCCCTGCAAGGACGAGCTCGGATCAGGACATGTCGGCGACGATGCGCAGCTGGCCAGAGTGTCAGACGAATCGTTTACAGTGTGCAGTGCAATAAGATTACGATTTGTCCATGGATGAGTAGCTCTAGATCTCTACGGTCCTACCCCACACTGCCCCGCGCAGCGCACGGGCCCACGTGAGTCTCTCCAAAGGCACCAGAGACGGCGCTCCGAATGGGACGCCCTGTGGCTGCCGGAGTGTCCCGCTGGCGCCGACCGCCATGCGGCATCTGCTGCCGAAATGAACCGTCGGGCGATCGAGAGGGGGGCAGACACGCGCACAGGCTGACACCAGACGTCCGACGCCGTGCGCATCCTCAGGGAGACGGCTCCGCAATCCCGAACTTGCTCTTCTCCCACGCGGACCACGCAAATATCGGCAGCGGGTGCGCTTCGGTGTTGAACACCCACCGGTCGAGGGGCACCATGTCTTCGTCGTGGAACAGCAGATACAGGTATTTCAACCTAGTCCGGGGTTAGGGGCGGGTCAGCAGCCCGCACACGCGCAGCGAATGATTCATATACGCACGTCTCGGCGAGGAAGTAGCTGCGCAAATAAGCAGCAGTCAGTCAGCAACGACGTGATCAGCTTACGAACAGGCGCACCGCTCACCTCGGCATATCATCGTCGAGCAGCGTCGGCGACAGCAGAATGTTCTTCGACGACGCATACCCCGACGCCGTCTTCGTCTCCCGCTCGATCGCCTCGAATATCGACCACCCCCGCTCCCTCCAAACCGGGTCGCCAGTCGTCCTCCACATGAGGTAGACCGACTCAAGTGTCTGCCGAAATGATCAGGACACCGCACACGCTCAGACTCTGCATACACACCTCGGGTCTCAGGAAGTACTCCGGTCGCGAGAGGACATAATCCCGCTCGGGAACCCTCAGTGCCCGCAGCTTCGCGCTCCCGATCTCGTCCCGAGTGAGCCTCACCGGCTTCTTTTCCCCTAGCCCAGGCGGGTATCCTCGCGCGCCCGCCTTCCGCCATCTCTCCATCCCATCTATCCAAAGCTTCGCCGTCGGCGGCGGCGCTCCCCTCGCCGGCCATTCGCCCGTCCTCGGCTGGAAATGTATCACGTCGGGGCCGAGGCCGGACGGCTGCTCGTCGTACAGTAACCAGCACGTCGTCGCCAGTCCCTCCGCCGCCCACCGATGGAGCGCCCGCAGATCGTAATTCCGCAGGATGTCGTACGAACGCTGCCCGATCGGTCCTAGCGTCTCGTACTCCAGGTCGTCAAGCGACAGATCAAGCTGATCTGCGCCGAGTGCCAGCAGGCCCGGCAGGAAGCATGACAGGTGCTCGAAGTTGTGGCTAGGCATGAAGTTCCGGTTCGTATCTGTCACGTACAGCAGATCCCGCGCTTCAGACAGGTATAGCATATGTGTGAATATGTGATTTGTCGTCCGCAGGTCTGTTGTGTGTGTGTCAGCATCCGCGTAGTCTCGATTCTTCCGAGTACGTACATAGCTGTAAGGCTTGCTTGTCTTGCTTGCCCGTCAACAGATACTGCTTCAGCAAGTACTCGTGTGCGCTGTCTGCCGCAGCTCCTACGGTGAGGAACTCTGGGTTAAGGTATCAGTATCATCGTCCACGGGGACACAACTGAGACAACGCACCATCCCCCGGGTATCCTGTCGCAAGATTCCACCGCCGAGGAAGCATCCCGCCGAGTGTCGTTAGATTCACCTTCCAAAGACCTTGCATCACCACATCCGCCTTAAAGCAGCACGTCGTTAGGCAGCCGGCACAGACAATCAAAATCTCCACCCACATTCTCAAAATACACCTTGTTGCCGGTAAGCAGCGCCAGGTACGTGTACTCCACCTGGCAGCTCGCGATTTCTGCAAGCACGCCCGAAGACGTTCCGACGGTCTCGCCCCTGCCCAACAAACCCGCGTGTCAGCATCCGGCCGGTGCATTGTTGACTGGGGCGAATGCGCACGATGGACAAAGACCGTTCGCCCGCAGCCAGACATCAACCATGAGAGAGCCGAGACCTACGTGACAGTGTCGACGCCGAACGCCGGGAACCCGCTCGGCGTATCGAACGCGGGCGAGAGCATGCGGCCCAAGTCGTCCGCCCGCTGCAGAAGCAGCGGCTCGCGCGAGAGCGCATATGCCGACAGGAGGCCTCCGAGGTAGCGGATCACGGTTTCGAAGAACGGCGCGTAGCCCTCGTGCCGGTTCGTCACCGGCTGGTTGGAGGTCAGCAGTGTAGATACTAGCAGAATAATTTCGGACGTACGGCGTTGGTCTCGAACGTTGCTCTCGATACCACGGGTAAAGCCCGAGCAAACTCGTCGTTGAGGCCCATCATAATCATCGTGTCGAGCGAGTCGAACAGCGTCACGCCCCATCCGTTGAAGCTGTGTGTCATGCATGAGGCCAGCATACAGCACGTACACGTTCCGCACTCACTTGTCCTTCGTCCCGTTGCTCAGGGGCCTCAGCTCGTCATGAGGTTTGGCGTGCTTCTCGTAGCCACTGTACGCATGGCGGAAGGCGGCTTTGACCGCCTCCGCCCGCTGCTTCCACACATGGGGCGGGGTCGTCGAGGGCGGCCGTATTGTCCGCCATATCTCACTGCCGGAGACTGTGTTCGGGAGAGCAGAATAGTAGAGCGTGACGACGAGGACACAGCCGACGGCCGTGAAGAGGAGGTGGCGGGCCGAGAGGCGTCTTGCTCTCAAGTGCTCCACGCAGGCTCGGAACATCCTGGGGAACATGTAGGAGGACCGTAGCAGGGCCAGCTCGGCAGGATTGAGGTAGTAGTGTCGTGGTTCCGATGCGGAGGCGAAAAGAGCGAATTAGAGGCGTTGGTGCGACTGCAATGACATCGGTCGCGCGCAGCAAGTGGAAAATGCGGTGCGCAGTAGCACGATTGTATGCCCTCGCCTGATGATATGGACCGCACAAAACGAGCCCTTGTTCGTCACCGAAGCGCAAGGTGGTAGAAGTGGTGATACGTGGGTAACTCAAACTTGGTCGTGGACGACGGCCTCTGCCGACTCCGCGCAGGGCGATGGACGGAGTTTCCATTTCTGGAATTCTTCTCATGACTGCACCTCCGTAGTGCCGCCTAGGCTCAGACTGCCGACTTGCGCTCTACCCGTCTCCCCATCGCCTCTCTCTCCCCTCTCGCAGTCAGCCATGACCAGCTTCGAGAAGGCGGTCAAGGGTGCGTGCAAGCCCAAACAGAATCCTCCAAAGGCAAAGTACCTGGACCCCATCCTTGCCGCGACGTGGTCGGAGGATGGCGCGGTACACGACGTCTGCAGGGCGTTGATCCCTCGCTTCCGAGAGCCGAACACAGTTGTGGTCTTCAAAGCGTTGATTGTGCTGCATATGATGATACGAAACGGGTCGACCGACAATGTTTTGTCGTACTTGTCATCGTCAGATGTGCTGAAGCTGAAGAACATATCGTCGGTGAACTGGGAAGGTTCGTCCGTCCTTGCATGGCAGTTATCATCGTGCCCGCGTCCTCACTGATGTGGTAGGATATGACGCCCCTCAGAATGTCCTGAACTATGCTACATACCTCGACTCTCGCATACGTGCTTATAGCCAAATAAAGCATGACGCGATCCGGGTTCAGTCCGAGAACAACCGGGATATGAGAAACTCAGCTGCAATCCAGGAAGAGTTGGGCTCGAGACGCGGACGAACCAAGGCAAGGGAACCTCCGAGTATCGGTGTACAGAGGAGTAAGACGCTAGCCGGTCGGAAACTACGAGTGATGACTGTCGAGAAGGGTCTCCTCCGCGAGACGAAGATTGTCCAGCGGGTGATGGACGCACTCCTGGAATGTCGGGTGCGTGCGCTCTCTGCGTGACTGGGTCCGTTGTTGATAGGTAGTGTAGTTTTACCTTGATGACCTCGACAACGAACTGAATATTACGGCTCTACGGATGCTCGTCAAGGATCTGCTGATTCTTTTTCAAGCATGTAACGAGGGTGTTATCAATGTTCTAGGTCTGTCTCTGCCAAGTGGTGCAGCTGCTTGAGACGCTGAACCTCAACAGAACATTATTTCGAGATGTTCCGGACTGATGCTGAAGAGGCACTCAACATCTATCGCCATTTCTGCAAGGAAACTGAACGTGTGGTAGAGTACCTTGGCGTCGCGAAGAAGTTGCAGAACATTCTCAATGTGCCAATTCCTAACCTGCGTCATGTACGTCGAACTCATATTATCTCTCGTCGATTGTTAACAACGGCTGCAGGCTCCGGTATCCCTCGCAGGCGCCTTGGAAGAGTATTTGCGAGATCCCAACTTCGAGCAAAATCGGATAGAGTACAAGGCGAACAAGCAGGCTGCAGAGCGGGCGGAGACGAATGGCAACGTACCACCGGTGCCGCAGTCGCAGCCGCCAGAGAAGGGTGCGTCGCATTCCCGCTGATCATGCGACGGTGCACTGATAGCTCTATCTTGGGTAGCTCCTGAGGCGAAGGCTTCTAGCTCGAATGATTCTTCAGCTCAGACTCCGGGATCCAAGGCGCCGCAAGATATGGTCGACTTCTTCTCTGCCATCGAGGGTGAGCAGCAGAACATGTTCAACCCTCAGACCAATAGGTGCGTCGATGCCTGTGCCTCGGACAAAAAATACGCTGACATGAGATCATTAGCCCATCGACTGCTTACTTCCAGCAACATGCTCTGCATAATCCCTTTGCGCAGCAGCAGATGCAGATGATGACTGGTGCGCCCTTCGGTGGCGCGCAACCATTTGCCCAGCTGCAGATGCAGCCACAGCCGACGGGATTTGTCATGCCGCAACATACATCCACGAACCCATTCGGTCTTATGCAGCAGCAACATCAGCAGCAGCAGCAGCCACCTCAGCAGCCTGCACCGTTCCTTCAGCCACAACACACCTCATTCCTTCAACCTCAGGCGACTGGTGCCAACCCATTCCGGCAGAGTATGTTATTGCCGCAAATGACAGGGATGGCCGCGTTCGGTCAGCAACAGCCTCCGAGCATGAACCCATTCCCCGTGCAGAGCACTGGCCAGCCATTCGCGGGAGGTTCAACATTCCCTCAGTTCAACAACGCCTTCTCTTCGCAGATTGTCGCGCCGGCTGCTCAGCAGCCGAACGCCACCCATACAAACGCTGGTCCCGCCCGCCCAGCGTCGGCACCACTCACTGCTATTCCTTCTGCATCGGGTTCGTCAGCAGGTCCGCCGCCTGCGCAACCGGTGAAGACCCATCAGACTGGCTCAAGAAACCCGTTCGGTGTGCCCGTAACGACGCCGCCACCGGTGCCGAAGCAACCGACTCTGTTCGAGCTGGCCATGGGCGCACCACATCAAAGCCAACAGAACGGTCAGCCGGGTACGCAGCTGCAGACGTCATCAAGCACTTCCGGTTTCAGCTCGAATGGCATGGAGTCGCAACTCAACGCGCAACCCACGGGCTCTGTAATGGCAGGCGTTGCGTCGTCATTCACCTTCAACAAGCCGGGCGAAAACTCTGCTTCTCCCACTTCTCCATTGAACCCGCAACAGACCGCGTCAACCACGACCGGCTCTACGTTCTCTAATCCCTTCTCTTCGCCATTGTCCACTCAACCCACGGGTGCAACAGCCACATCATCAACGCCGTCCATCTCCGTCTCTGCTAACACATTGCAACCGCAGAAGACTGGCTTCAGCAGCGGGCTTAAGCCATTCAAGCCCTCATCTTCATTCGGCGCTGCACTCCTTGAGTCGCTCCCTCCCATTCCACAATCGGCTCCAACTACACCTGGAGAGACGACCCCGACGAACACGCCGTTTGCCACACAAAACGGGAACGTCAGTACAAGTCAGGGTCCATCTGGCTCGACGTTTGGAACACAACCGATGGGTTTGGCGTCCGGGCTGAACTCCCAGCCTACTGGCGCGTTCGGTTCGTCTCTGACGGGTCTGGGATCCCAGCCAACCGGTTCGCTGAACTCGCAACCGACGGGCGCCTTCAGCGCACTGGGCAAGTCGCCAGGCGTTGGCCTTCGTCCGCAGATGACGGGTGCGACCGGCGGCGCGAACCCCTTCCGCGCATCCATGTTCCCCATGTCTACAGGTCTTGCCAGCGGTAACTTCGGCGGCAGTGCGAATGGCTCTGCGCCGATGCCGTCGTTCTTGAATTCGTCAACAACGGGTGCAGGAAGCTCTCAGTTTGGGATGAGTAGCTCACTTGGTGCGCCATCATTTGGCAGCACCCAGATCGGACAGCCACAGCAGAAGCAGCAACAAAACGGGAGTACTTCCTTGATCTAATTAGTGACGGACTTGCTTGGTTTGCGTTCACGTTCCCCCCACATTCCTTTAGGTTATGTAGCTCAATCGCTCGTGCTCCTCGATGCAGTCGCACTAGTTCACAGGCACCTAGTGGATTTACTTTAGTCGTGATGCTTTTTTTCCGAGAACATACCCGGTGTAATTGTATCGTCCATATGCTTCGCTCTAGTTCCTCTATACTTACTCCTGAAGCAAAACCAAAGAGCTGACGCTCTTAAGAGGGCATACACGGCCTGTGGCTTCGAGTCTGTCCCAGCTCTGGACCCAGATAAAGTTTACCAAAATGGATGAGACAAAGAGAGATACTGCTTTTATTGTGCTGAGATCAGTCTCGACGTCTGCGGAGTTATCATACTAGTTAGAGTATCGTCGTCGTCGTGCACCGACTCGAAACTAGCAGCCACAGCGGGCCGAATGCACCACGTGCCACCTTTGGCCACCAACAACGCCCTGACGCGACGCGACACGGGCGCGCTGTGCAAAGTACGTCCATCTCCCTTACCATCACTGCCACTGTCGTTATGTCTGCGTGAGTTGCCTATACACAGATTCATTCCGGAAATGGTCCTGACATTACGGTGGTGCTCCATAGCCTTCAAACCGATGCATCGGCCGCCACACCTACCGCCACTCTGTCTATGGAAGGAGCTATCGAACAGGCGAAACGCGCATTCGCATTGAGGAAGTACGAACAGTCCGTTGATCATTATGCTACTGCCCTTGAGCTTGCGTAGGTTTTGCACATCTCCCAGCGCGTTTGACGCGTCGTTTTGGACTCCAAGTTGACGTTAATATGCATTATTCATAGCACGACAAAATATGGCGAGAATGGTCCTGAGATGGCAGACCTCTACTTCGCGTATGGGAAAGCGCTGCTAGAAAACGCCATCACACAGAGCTCTGTGCTGGGAAAAGAACAAGCAGAGGAAGCGGTACGCGCTGTGGCCGGAGGTGCGTTGCTTGTCGGAGTGGCCCTGTGGGTGAAACTAACGTCGAACTTGCGTAGACTCGGATACGGCTGGCCCCGGTAAATTCCTCTCGTTTTCAGGCGACGTCGATGAAGACGTCGAATCAATCGTACCCGGAAGCAAGGAGGACGTCCCCGTAGACCTCTTCGGCGAAGCGCAGAAGACCGCGGAACGTGAAGAGGAAGAGGAAGAGGAAGAGGAGGGAGAGGAAGGCGACGACGGAGAGCCCGAGGATGACTTCAACGCAGCATGGGAGGTGCTCGACCTCGCCCGCGCAATCTTCGAGAAGCGGCAGGACGAGAACGATGAGGTGAAGCTCAAGCTCGCAGACACGTTCCTCGCGCTCGGCGATGTCTCGCTCGAGACGGAGAAGTTCGAGCAGGCGATTGCCGACTACGGCCAGGCCCTCGCGTTTAAGGTCGACCTCCTCCCCCAGTCCTCCCGCCAGATTGCCGAGGCGCATTACAAACTCAGCATCGTCTTGGACCTGACGTCAGGACGCTTGAGCGAGGCGATCACACACGCGGAGCGTGCGCTCGACAGTGTGGAGGCTAGGTTGGCGGAACTACGGGATGCGCTCAGTGGCCAGGGCTTGGTGAAGGTCGTTGCGGACGAGAAGTCAGACCCCAAGGGCAAAGGCAAGGCGAAGGGCCCCAGGTTATTGGGAGATGATGCTGTGCAGGACCTGAACCAGAATCAGATGGAGGCAGAAGTGAAAGAATTGCAGGGTTTGAAAGAAGACCTGGCGCTCAAAGTACGACCTGGCTTGAGGGGGTGCATTGGACTGTCACTAACGTCTCACAAACGGCCTGTAGGTTGAGGAGCTCAAGACTTCTCCGGAGCAGACTGCGGAATCCGCACCGGCCATGGTAGCAAGGGCCCTGGACAGCGAACTGAATGCCAAGGAGCCGCCTGCTGCCGTTCCTCAGACCGTCAACGACCTTACCTCGATGGTCAAGAAAAAGAAAAAGGATACGGGGTCAAACGGCAGCGCAAAACGCAAGGCCGATGAAGAGCTACACCCTTCCACGCCGTCGGAGAAGAAAGCAAAGGTAGAGGGCTCATAAGGTGCACGTCTCCCGCCCTCGCGCCCCAGTTCATCGTATGGTTTTATCACACTGTAGCGTTACACACCGCATCTCCCTTGCTTAACGCCTGGTAGGTCCCGTCCAATGTCTCATTTACATCGTACATACGCTATGTGTTCCCTTATTCACGTCTACTCCAAGAACGGCACCGTCTTCGCCTCGATGCCCCTATGCTTATACGTCTTCTTTCCCTCACCCGTCCCGAACTCCCCGACGACGTGCCCTTTCTCGCTGCGCAGCATATACTTGTATGTGACGAGGCCCTCGAGGCCCACCGGTCCCCGCGCGTGAATGCGCCCCGTACTGATGCCCACCTCTGTGCCGAAGCCATAGCGGAAGCCGTCCGCGAAGCGCGTGCTCGCATTCACGAACGTCCCCGCGGAATCAACCCCGCGGCAGAACGCCGACGCTGCGGCGGGGTTCTCCGTGACGATGCAGTCCGTGTGGTGTGATGAGTGTGCGTTGATGAACCGGATCGCGTCTGTGAGGGATGGCAGGGTGATGACGGACAGAGTGAGGCTTAGGTGCTCGGTAGTGTAGGAGTCGGGGGTCGATTGGTGGACGTGCGAGGTTAGTTTGCCCGATGCGGAAGAGAGCGACTGTAGGGCGGAGATGGTGGGAGGGTCACAGAGCAGCTGTACATCTGCGTCGAGGAGCGCTTCCGCGACGGCTGGCCAGACGGTCAATAAGACCTTTTCGTGCACAATCAATGTCTCCGCGGCGTTGCACGCGGCAGGATAATCAGTCTAGGGTAAGACAGCATCAGTACACGCAACGACTACGGCCGAAGGGCATCGCGTACTTTCGAGTCTAAAACGATCCTAACGGCCTTATCTAGGTCTGCCGACTCGTCCAGGAATACTGAACACAGCCCATCTGCGTGGCCCATGACGGGGATTCGAGTATTGTTCTGGATGCTCCGAACAAGGCTGTTGCTCCCTCGAGGGATCACCAGATCTATATATTGGTCGAGCTCGAGGAGCGCGGAAACTTCTGCCCGGGTTTGGATGGCTTGGATATAGGTGCTCGGGATACTTGTTTTCGACAAGGCACTCTGTATGGCTTTGGACAGTAGCCGTGCCGTCTCGTTCGACTCTTTGCCGCCTTTCAGGATGGCCGCATTGCCTAGGTGATCATATACCGCGTATCAGCAAAAGGACTGCGTAATCAAGTGCGGACGTACCTGATTTGATTGCCAGGGTAGCAATATTGACAACAACCTCAGGTCGAGCCTCGAAGATGACAAGCAGTACGCCAATAGGACAGGACACGCGGTATAGCTCTAGCTCATCGTCTAGCTCGGAGGCATATGTGACGATGCCCGTCGGATCTGGAAGGTTCGCTACGTCGATGACCCCTTGCAACATCGAGTCCCATTTATCTCCTTTGTTGAGGTCAAGCCGTTTGAGAAGAGAAGATGACATGCATCCGGCATCCACTTCCTGTCGGGCTGCCTATTACTCGGTCAGTTTATGAGAGCACGTACGGGGAGTATGGAGACGAGCAAGATTGAACGCCTCACATCTAGGAAGGTATGGGAGCAAGATGCACCTCAAGATCTCTCTTATTCGCAGCCAATATTTCCGCTTTTGCAGATACGAGTTCGTCACGCAGCTCATGCAGAGCGTGCACGCGCTCAGAAGAGGCGATCAACTGCGAGGCTTCGAACGCCGCTTTGGCGGCTCGTGCAATAGTTGTAGCCGTTTTATCGTCGCCGGTCGACATCATGGGCAATGGTCGGGGCGAGATGGAAGGAGAAGACCAAATTTATGCGGAGAATACTCATGCCACCGGGGGCATTGACTCGGACTGAATGTGACTGATACGTTGACGCGACTCACGTGAGGCGTGACGCGTCGCATATCCTTGATTATCCTCCCATATCACGATGATGTAGCCTGGCTAGTAGTGTGGTTAAAAATGTACGCCGTCTCGCTGACGACTTGGAGCTCTCATTATAGCCTTTGATGCTACGGTAGGCATAACCGATCCAGCTCGACCTCAACTGGGTTGCGGATACCCTGGTTCCACCTGCTTCAACTAGGGTGACTTCCCTCTGGCACAGTGGCAGAAAATCGCTCAAGGTGTTTCCAACGCCGGCCTCAGGCTCGTGGGACCAGCTCGCGCAGACTTAAGGATGTACTGCAAAGCCGCGAAATTTCTTCAGCCGTAGACTTGCGAACCGACGCATTAAACACCTTCTCGGGACAAATGGGCACTAAGGGAAGTGATTTGAAGACCTATAGTACATTTCCCTGTTCCTTCCGCTCAATCGTCCTACTTCAAATCCTAGATTCCTTCCACCATCCTGCATGACGCAGATCTTCCGGCGTTGCCCGCTTCTGCTTGTCAAGCGTTCTAGGCCCATTCGGGCCTTCCTCCAAGCCATTTCCCAGTGGCAACTCGGGGCGCCATCGCCAGTGGTGTGTCAATTCGGTCTTCGGCTTCTTCTTAATAACATCGCGCACATGCTACACGCAGGATTCAGCCTAACTGGTCGCGATAGTGAGTAGCAGCTATCACGGCTAAGAGCTCACCTTCCCAAGAATGGGCGCGAACTTCGCTCCGTGTCCGCTGCCGCCTGTGCAGATAAACAGCGTATCGTTGTACCCGGGCAGGTAGTCGATCAACCAGGAGTTGTCAACGGTGTCGGTGTAGAAGCACAGTCTAGTTGCGATGATGGGCAGTGAAGCTAAATCAGGATAGAAAGTCGACACGAAGGTCTTGATACCCTCGACAGACTTGATCGGTAGTGAGGTATCGTCCACGCCAGGCCGGAGCGGTACGGAGATCAGGTGATCGAACTCTGGTAGCTTGACATAGTTCGTATACTGACGCAAGTTCAGGCGGCAGGCGTCAGGGACTCGGATATGTTCGAGAAGAAGCAATATGACATACCTTCGTCACTCGATAGCCTATCTTCACGAGACCATCGTCGGTTCTTGGAAACGAATATATACTGCGACTGCCGACGGTCTTACCAGTCGGGTCTGGATCATGGCCGATGATTACAGGCCAGTTATCGTGCGAGTACTTGTCCCAAAGTTCAGATGCTTCCTCGCGCGGGGGCAAGCGGACAGTGACTACGCTTCCTGCTGTAGCCTCGAGGACTCGGCTCACTTCCGGGACGAGCATCGGGGTCGCTGAACCGCCTATTCGAACGTCACGTCAGACAGAAGACGATGAGAAGCACGGTAGCTTACATGCCATGATAACAAGATCTGCCAAATGCTCTTGCCCATCCTTGGACCTAATGCCCATAACACGTTTTGACCCTCCAGAGCTTTCCACTAGCAGCGAGACGAATGCGCCCTTCTCCGGACCTTCGATGAACTGTGCTCCCTTCTTTCGTAGCTTGTCCGCAAGGTACGCGCAGGCCTGACTCGGATAAACATAGCCTGCTGTAGTATCCAAGACGGCCTCGAATGTTTCCCGCCCGTCGGGCATCGGTATAGGAAACCTCAGCAACTTGTGCGACCACCCCCTCTCCTCAGCACGGCGAGCGTCATCCTCGTTGGAGAGAATGTACTGTGTATCGCGCAGACCTTCCGCGGTCATATTCGCAAGCGTCTTCTTCTCGAGCTTGTCGAGATGGCTTGAGTGTTGGACCCGGAGCATGCCTGATTCCACGAAGAGCTCCTTACCGGGCCCTAGCTCGTCGTTCCACCGCTTCCATATCTCTCGCGCCTCGTAAGCGAGCCTCTGGTAGTAGAGTTCGTCTCCATACGACGCTCTGAGGATCTTGTTCTCGTCGACAGATGCAGCTATGGACCCTGGATTGAGCTTGTAGCCATCGCCTCTATCGTACGGATGTTGATCGAAGATTGCAATTTTGTATCCTATGAGAGAATATTAAATCCAGGTTCTCGGGTGTCATAGTAGTTGATTACCGTCGTCAGCTAGGTAATAGGCCGTGCTTAGTCCAAAGATCCCCGCCCCCACGATGATCACCTTGGGTTTCGCGGAGGTCGCCATGTCGGAACACTCGAACTGCCTGTCGCTGAGTCATCTTGAGCGACCACCGGTGTCATTCTCATAAAAGCATGGTCTCTCGGGCCGAGATAATGCCATCTTCTCAAGGTATCGTGGCACGCATACCATAATAGTCGAAGTGGACCGTCTTATTCACTGACATCATCAAGGGGGACTTCGTAGTGCTGACTTGCTTGGAGCTGCGAAGGCCACTAGCAGGGGCCCCGAGTAGGTTGTAGCTCCTCTCGACGACGGACTCATAGATTGACCAACTTACGGGTACCTCAGACGATAGCAACAGAGCGTAGAGGTAGAGGTGAGGAGGTGGAGAAGCAGGGTAGTCCTTGTCTCGGCCTGGTACGAAACCTACGACCGTGACAAGTTGTAGGCACATGGTATAATCAAGGTTCGTAGGGTATGTGGACAGCTATGAGACACTGTGAGAGATTCTAGTACAGAGTGTGAAGGCTGAGATACGTACCAGGGTATACATGCGGCACGCCTTGTTACTCGTAGCCGAGCTTTCTTCGCTCCTCATGATCTCGTTCGAGCTTCGTAATCTGATCCTCTGAGGTCCGTAGGCTCTCGTCCCAAGCGAGAAATAACTCGGACAGGGTATCGACCTATAACACAGGTTATGCATAGGTCGGAGAATGCAGGGACCGGACTTCGCTCACTCTCGTAGCATACCGATCCATCAATCCCGCTATGCGCTTCTCGAGCCGCGCAGCCATTTGCGCATCTTCCTCATGCGCCTTCAAAAGAGCATTCAGACGCGGTTGCAGATCTTTGTACTCGGTGAGGCGGCCAGCACCAGTCACGCCCTTCTCTTCCAAGGCCGCGATCTCCCTCATGTCCCTCTCAGCGGCACGAATGTCCGGTTCCATCTCTGTGAGAAAGGCTTCCAGCTCACTCGCAGACATATTTTCATATATGGGAGGATTAACTGGTATTGTACCCGATAGCGCAAAGGATGGTGTGAGATACTGCGCGTGTTGGTCATCTGAGAACGATATTCAGATGCCGTCTTCTGTAGGAGTGCGAACATGCACTTACAGTGTTCCATGAACTTACGCAGGCCGTCGTTGGCTTGCAGGATCTCGTCTAGCTTCTGCTGCAACTCCTCGGCACGTCGCGCCAGGGTCTCCCCGTTCTTCGCTTCTATGTGCTTCCGCTCGGCGCCCTCTGCCCGTGCGCCGTACAACAGTGTCTCCAGCCATCGAACGCGTAGGTCCAACGAGAGAGCAGGAGCTATTGAAGGTGGCTTCGACACCTCCTTCGGTTTTTCCACTACCTCGTAGTCACTGTCGTGTACGCTCATCTGGGGCTTAATCTGTGGAGAGATATGCGGTGGAGGAGACGATGGCGGCGTGGAGGTTGAAAGCAGTCGATGTCGCTGGACGTCGCCTAGGAAGACACTGCCAATTGGGCTCTGCATCGGACCCGGCACCAAACCCAAGACCAAGCCTGTCCCAACGTCGTGGGTCAAATTGTCGAATGGACGAACAGCGCTGCCGGCCGAGTCCCGGTCAGCGGACGGACTGCAACGTCGGCTGCGGAGGATGGGAACGAGTTGCCGTATTTGGGACGGAGGTGTCGATGGCGCACAGATGGCGCTCTGCCCGTCGCTGGACACTGGACACTGGTCGTGTTCTGCGTTCACCACCATTTCGCGCCGACGCTGGCTGCCGTTTTGTACTGCGTTGTCCACAGCCCGTGCCGGACCTTGTCATTCCTGTCTGTGTCAGGCTCCTCAAACCAGTCAAACGCGCTTAATTCGTCATTCATCGCCGCTAGACCGGCCTGCGCAGGCGCTCCTACTCGCTGACCAACTCTCTCTCTTCGTCAACCCTTCCCGCCTTTTCACGTTTCCCCCTCTTTTTTCCCGCTTTCCTTCTCATACAGTAGTTCACCATGGCTGTCTCTGGGATCTCGGCTGCTGTCTCCACCCTCTTGGGATCTAATACTTCTGTACCCGTCCCTTCTGGCAAGGTCGAGCTTCCAATGGAGGAGGATGAGCCGTTGACGGCGAAGGGGCTCGTATCAGAGACATG